>WEZZ01006981.1:0-50504 GCA_013400585.1 Chloropsis cyanopogon | reverse complement strand
GGGGTGGGTAATGATTTTGGGAGGGTTGGGGTGGGTAATGATTTCAGGAGGGTTGGGGTGGATAAGGATTTCAGCAGGGTCAGGGTGGGTAACGATTTCGGGAAGGTTGGGGTGGATAACGATTTTGGGGGGGTTGGGGCTGGTAATAATTTTGGGAGGGTTGTGGTGGGTAATGATTTTGGGAGGGTTGGGGCTGTGGCAAACACATCCACACCGGGCTCAGCTCCATGTGTCTTGGGCGAGGCGAGTCCGGCTCTTCCAGCGCTGCTGGAAAACTCCAAAAAAAAAACCAGGAAAAAAAAAAACCCAACAAAAAACAAAAACCAAAAAACACCACCATGAAGTGAAACTGTTGTAAATAAGCTCCGAAGAGACGAGATGGGCATCTGTGGCAGGAGGATGTGCTCGATTCCTGCCAGCCCCAGCCATTCCAAGCGGGAATACAAACAACCTTCAGCTGCAGCAGCAGCTTATTAGCGCTGATATATCAGCGGCCGCGCGCTCGTTTGTCTCCTGTCAGCAGCAGCTGCTTATCCAGCAGATTTCCCGCTGTATTCCTGGGGAAATGGCCTGAAATTGATGTTCACAAGCCACGGCTGACTTTATAAGGAGCTGCTGTAACTCGTGGAGCGCAGGGGTGAGGCAGGAAAGGATTAAGTTGGGTCTTATTTATAAGGAGTGAAACTCATAAATTCTGGGAGGGTTTTAAATCTCGGTGCCCAGGGCAGGAGCTGCTGCTCATCCCTGGTGGTACCTTCTGTTCTCTGAGCAGACATTTAACACCGTGATTGAAACTCCTGTGGCATCTGCGAGTTCTCTGATAATAAATATCAGGGAAAAAAGGGATTCAGGCTTAAAAAGCAGAAAAAATAATTCCATATACTTTTGGTTTTCTTCAGATAATACTGGATCTAAATTGTGCGGCATCCATGTGTTCTTTGAGAGGAGAAACTGAGTATTTTTTAAAGAAAAGATTTTTAGTGTTTAAACCTCAGGAATAATGGAAATAAAAGGCCTGAGAAGATTCAGGTTCAGAGTGAGGACAGTGTGCATTTGCACCTGAAACAGTTTTAGGCCTGGCCTAATCCTGTGTGGAAAAAGCAGAAAGAGGGAAGGCTGAGCCAGAAGCTGCTTCTGGGCTTGTTTGGATCTTCTTTGCCATCTCTGCAACAAGTCCTGGGAGAACATTCCCATAAGGAACATCCTGAAGTGCCCCTTCCACTCAGGGAAGCCTCTCAGAGTCGTGGTGCTGCCAAGCCCTGATGATGAAATTTTTTTTCTCATCCCATTTTCCCCGTTTGGGGCTTAATTATGTGACATTTCATCTCAACTGTTTGCTCATTTTCACCCGCTCATGGTGGCACTGCTGATTCACTCTCTCCTGACCAGAAGTTGGTGCCCAGGGCAGGTGTGGGTCACCCTCCAGGTACCTCCACGGGTTCATCTGACCTTGCTTGGGGTGTAACGGGGTTGTTCCTCTGAACTTTTGGTCAGCAGGGACAGAAAAACTTCCTGGGGTTTTTCCTTTGTGTGGTGTGGGAAAGGAGGGAAAGGTCTGGTCTGGAGAATTTCTGTGCTGGCTTTTTCTGTGGGACCCGGACAGGCTGGAGAGGTGAGCACATGGGAAGCTCCTGAAGTTCATCTTGAGGGATGCTCACCTGGAGAAGGGAAGGCTCCAGGGAGAGCTCAGAGCCCCTGGCAGGGCCTGGAGGGGCTCCAGGAGAGCTGGAGAGGGACTGGGGACAAGGCCTGGAGGGACAGGACCCAGGGAATGGCTCCCACTGGGAAAGGGGAGATTGGGCTGGGATCTGGGCAAGGAATTCCTGGCTGGGAGGGTGGGGAGGGGCTGGGCTGGAATTCCCAGAGAATCCCTGGATCCCTGGCAGTGCCCAAGGCCAGGTTGGATCCACCTGGGACAGTGGGAGGTGTCCCTGCCATAGCCCGAGAGACCCACCGAGGGGCAGAAGATCCCACCCAAACCATTCCATGGATCACCTGGGGGTGGGAACCTCCAAGGCTTCTCCAAGGGTTACAACCCTCTGTAAATTCCCGCTGATGTGGAGCGTGAGCTACTCCAGGGATTTTCTCCTGCTCGTCCAGGAAGGGTCAGGAGCCCCATCCTCAGCAGGGTCCCAGGGCTTGGCTGCAGAGCTTTGATTTCCCATCCTCTGCCTCCATCTGGGACATCTCATGACACATGGAGGGGATGAGGACACTTGGAATGTCCATCTGGAGCAGAGGAGGCTCAGGAGGGACTCATTGGGATTTGCTCCTCCTGAGGGGCAGCTCTGACAGGGACAGGACCCAGGGAATGCCTGGAGCTGGGCCAGGGCAGGCTCAGGGGGGAGATCAGGGAAAGATTCCTCATCCAGAGGGTGCTGGCACTGCCCAGGCTCCCCAGGGAATGAGCACGGCCCCGAGGCTGCCAGAGCTCCAGGAGAGTTTGGACAGCGCTCGCATGGACAGGGTGGGATTTTTGGGGGGTCTGTGCAGGGCCAGGGGTTGGATCCACGATCCTGTGGGTCCCTCCCAACTCAGGATATTCCCTTATTCTGTCAAAACTCCTCGGCCACAGCAAAAACTCAAGTGTCTGTTGGAAGTAATGAAGAAAAATCACCGCCGGGCAGCGCCGTACTTCCCGCAGCTTTCAGAGATGAGGAATTGGCACGAGCGGGGTTTTAAATAACCCAGCGTGTCAGAAAAGCACAAACAAACGATGAAAAGCAACGAAAAAACCCCAGAGCTCTGCTAAACTTTATGGTTGCCATGCTTCATCTTCATTTTGGTGCAGGTGTTTGTTGGGAGGTGAGTGATGGACGCTCCGGAGCCTGGGAGCGGCGGCGAGCTGGAGATGGAGCACCCTGCCCTGCAACGCACGGCTCGGCTCCTTTTTTAAATAAAAAACCCATTTTTCCCTCCTGCTGAAGATTGATGTGGCCTGAAGATCCAAACCAACTTTGCAGAGCTGGGACAAAAACAGCACAGGCATCAAACGTTGCCGCGATAACGAAACCGGCGGTGCCGAGCGGGAAACGCGGCGTAAACTCCGTGTTTAATCCCAGTTTAAACACAGCTTGTAAAGCACTTCTAAGAGTCGGTGAGAGCGCCTAAACCACACCTTGGTGTCAGGAAAGCGTGTTAAGAGTCTTTTGTGAGTGTTTGAGGAGATAATCTCCTGCTGGAGCTGTTTTCAGGGCAGCACCACGATCCTAAGCCTCCCTGGTGGCGTTGCACACGCAGGCATCGGGATCCTTCCCTGTGGTGTAATCCTGAGGGTTTGGGCTAAATCCTGCTGTTGTCCCAAAGGATTTCCCCATTTTTATGGGTTTAATTCCTCTTGCAGACCCACCTGCCGTGGAGAGAGTAAGGCTGTGGGTGGGAATGTCCGAGGTAAGGTTGGACAGGGCTTGGAGCAACCTGGGACAGTGGGAGGTGTCCCTGCCCATGGAATGAGACGGGCTGTAGGGTCCCTTCCCGCCCAAACATTCCATGATTCCCTGATAATCAGTGGGATGTTGTCTTGCCTGCATTAGGACTTTGAGCTCTGAGCACCCCAAAGCTCTCCTGGCCCCAGCTGCACCCAACAAGGCCTAACCCTTCCCTCAGCCAAGGGCGCTTCCAGAGGGGATTCCCTTGGGAGATGGTGGTTGTGGCGTTGAGCGCTGTGGGAAGATCCCATCACAGAGGGGACACGCTGAGGAGGTTTGGGCTGGTCTAGGGAAGTTGTGTGGTGGTGGCTTTAACTGAGGGGGCTGGGCTGGTCTAGAGGAGTTCTCTGGTGGCTTTACCGAGGAGGCTGGGCTGGGCTGGAGAAGTTCTCTGGTGCCTTTAACTGAGGAGGTTTGTGCCGGTTTAGGGAAGTTCTGTGCTGATGTCTTTAAATGAGGGGTTTTGGCTGGGCTGGAGCAGTTCTGTGCTGGTGGCTTTAACTGAGAAGGTTTGGCTGAGCTGGAGAAGTTCTCTGGTGGCTTTAACTGAGAAGGTTTGGCTGAGCTGAAGAAGTTCTCTGGTGGCTTTACCAAGGGGGCTGGGTTGGTCTGGAGAAGTTCTGTGCTGATGGCTTTACTGAGAGAGCTGGTCTGGTCTAGAGGAGTTCTCTGGTGGCTTTAACTGAGGAGTTTTGGCTGCTCTGGAGAGGTTCTCTGGTGGGTTTCACTGAGGGGTTTTGGCTTCTCAGGAGAAGTTCTCTGGTGGCTTTACCGAGGAGGCTGGGCTGGAAAAGTTCTTTGGTGGATTTAACTGAGGAGGTTTGTGCCGGTCTAGGGAAGTTCTGTGTCTTTAAATGAGGGGTTTTGGCTGGGCTGGAGCAGTTCTGTGCTGGTGGCTTTAACTGAGAAGGTTTGGCTGAGCTGGAGAAGTTCTCTGGTGGCTTTACCTAGGGGGCTGGGTTGGTCTGGAGAAGTTCTGTGCTGATGGCTTTACTGAGAGAGCTGGTCTGGTCTAGAGGAGTTCTCTGGTGGCTTTAACTGAGGAGTTTTGGCTGCTCTGGAGAGGGTCTCTGGTGGCTTTACCAAGGGGGCTGGGTTGGTCTGGAGAAGTTCTGTGCTGGCTTTAACTGAGGAGATTTGACTGAGCTGGAGAAGTTCTGTGCTGCTAGCTTTAACTGAAGAGTTTTGGCTGAGCTGGAGAAGTTCTCTGGTGGCTTTACCAAGGAGGTTGGGCTGAGCTGGAGAAATTCTGTGATGGCTTTACTGAGAGAGCTGGTCTGGTCTAGAGGAGTTCTCTGGTGGCTTTAACTGAAGAGTTTTGGCTGCTCTGGAGAGGTTCTCTGGTGGGTTTCACTGAGGGGTTTTGGCTTCTCAGGAGAAGTTCTCTGGTGGCTTTAACTGAGGAGTTTTGGCTGCTCGGGAGAAGTTCTGTGGTGGCTCTCTGTGGCGGCGGCCCTGACGAGTGTCTGTTTGTCCTGCAGGGGAAGGTGGCCCAGACGGCCTGCATGTCGGCCTGCAAGCACCTCTCGACGTCGCTGCTGCAGCTGCTGCTGGAGGCCGAGGTGAGGCAGCTCACGCTGGGGGCCCTGCACCAGTTCAACCTGGACGTGGAGGAGTGCGAACGTAAGAGCCCCAACCACCCCGTCCTCGGCTTGGTCTCGGGTCTGGGGGAATTCCTGCTGTGTCAGGCTCAGGTTTTTGGTGAAGAGTTAAATCGAGGTGGCCCACACCTAAAATGAGTTTGGCCCGTGAGTTTTAAGGATGGCAGATCGGCTGTGTTTGTAAAATGAGTTATTTATTGACCAGACAGAAGGAAAGGTTTTAATCAAAGTTACTACGGGGTATAAACCAAAAATAATTATTAGTGCATTACGTGAAATTATGTGTGACATTAAGTTATTTCTATTTAAATGATATTTATATTTATATTTATGTTTATGTTTATGTTTACTGGCAAAAAAAAGGGATAGGTTAGGATTCAAAAGGAATAGGATAGATGAAGAATCAAAAGAATGGGATAGATTAGGAATCAAAAATAATAGGATAGATTAGGAATCCAATGGAACCTCCCATCAAAAATGACCCTGGTGTGCCCAGAGTCCTTTCCCTCAGCCTCCAGAGGAGTAGCCCCAGAGCAGCGTCCCCAGTTTGGGGTGAAATCCTACAAGATTTTAGGGGCTGCTGTGCCCCTTTGTGTTTGGGGTTCCAGGTCAGGGGCCAAGGTCTGAGGGTGGTGGGTTCCCAGAGAGCTCACCCAGAGCATCTTCAGCACAGAGAATTCCAAGAGATCCAAGTTTTACTCCTCCTTTTCCTCTTCAATGCTGCCCTGATGTTCTCCAGACCATCCCTACTTTTTGGGATGGAGTATCTTAAAACCAGGAGGGATTGGACAAATCAAAAATCAGTTTATTTATGATCCTTTCTGAGAAGCTGGGGCTGCCCCATCCCTGGGAGTGTCCAAGGCAGGGCTGGATGGGGCTCGGAGCATCTGGAGAAGTTCTTCACCAGTTCTGGTCCTCTCCTGCCCTCAGCCCTTTGTCCTCCCTGCAGGGAATTTTGTCCTTGAGGTGACTCTTTGTGCCAGGTCAGGGTGATGGAGAGGAGGTGTCCTGTGACAAAGTGACAGCAGCTCCTCAGCGGGGTGTGCAGCATCGTGGTGCCACCCCCGGGGCTCTGCTCCCAAACCTGCTCCTCTTGGATTTTCAGGCACCCAGCTGAATTAGGGCTGGAATTCTCTGGTTGCCCTCAAGTTGCTGCTTGTCCTGCTCAGTAAAAGGGTTAAAAACCAGAGCCCAGAGCAGACAAAATGCTCTTTTTAATCCTGGGTTTGGAATTAAAGTAAGGCAGGGTGAACACGCCCCTGCACAGGATCCTCCTCCCTCTGAGGGGGATGGATTTGTTGGGAATCATCCTGGGATGGATTTGTTGGGATTTTTGGGATTCATCCTGGGATGGACTTGTTGGGATTCGTCCTGGGATGGATTTTTTGGGATTTGTCCTGTGATGGGTTTGTTGGGATTCATCCTGGGATGGATTTGTTGGGATTTTTTGGGATTCGTCCTGGGATGGGTTTGTTGGGATTTTTTGGGATTCATCCTGGGATGGATTTGTGACCATGGTGGTTGAGAGCCCAGAGCTTGACAGAGTTCCTAAAGAACCCAGATGATCTTTGATAAGGCATTTTAGGGATTTTTCTTCCCCCCAAATATCCACATTTTGGCTTTCCTGGTTGAGGTGGAGGTTGGGATGTCTCATGTTATCACAGAATCCTGGAATGTTTTGGGTGGGATGGGACCTCAAAGCCCATCCAGGGACACTTCCCACTATCCCAGGGTGCTCCAAGCCCCATCCAGGCTGGCCTTGGACACTGCCAGGGATCCAGGGGAGTGACTCAGTGACATCAGCTGTTGCTTTCATCGTCCCCCTTGGCACTTCCCGTTGCCAAGACAAGTTCTTCCAGCCTTTATCCAACATTTTCCCGACCAGATTTCACTTCAGCTTCCCCCATCAATGCTGAGATTAAATTTACTGCTGGGAACAATCCCCCAGTTGGAATTTTGCTGTTTCCAATGAGGATTTTTCCAATTTTTAACATCCATTTGCCATTTCCCAGCCCTCAGCTGACCAGCTTGGGAGAAGGATCCCGGTTTAATGATTCCCATCCATGATTTTTCTCCCGGCGCTGCCTCAATTCCCAAATTCCTGTTGCTCATTTGTGTCCCCTTAGTGCCTCGGGACCAGCTGTGTTCCCATGGGTGTCTGCCCAGGGAAGGGCACTGGAGCTGGGAATAATGGGAAGCGTTTGTCATCCCTAATAATTCCCTTTTATTTTTGGCTGCAAAAGCTCCAAACCCGGCAGTTTTCCGCCCCATCCGTAACGTGGATCACGGAGCAGCAGCTCTTCCCTCAAAGCTGCTGCCGCCGCCAAGGGAGATGGATGGGATTTCACAGCAGGTTGGAAAGCACAATTCCTTAAATTCCGTCTGTTTGGGAGCGCTGAGACATCCCTGATGGGAGCAGGTGACGCCAACCTGGCAGCAGGGTCAGGGACCTGTCCCCAGCCCCGTCCCCAGGTGCCACCAGAGCAGGGAATGGAGATGGATGCAGGAGCTGGATCCTCCCCATCCATCACTGTCAGCCCCGGAACAGAAATTCCTTCTCCTTCCCAGCAGCAGAGCTCTGCCCCCTCATCCCCACGGCTCTGTCCGGTGGCCCTGCTGCGCCTGGAAATCACTTTAATTTGGTTTTTTTGGAGCAGAAATCCATCAAGGTTTGAATTTTGGGATGAGCCAGTTCCAAGAGGGAAGCGGTGTATTCAGAGAGTGGGTTTCAGTTTGCAAGGTTGGGGTTTATTATTGGTTTTTTTGGTGATTTTTAAAATATTTTTGTACCTGAAAGCACAGGTGTGATCTCAACATCCTCACAATACCAGCTCATGCCTCTGCCTCCGTCCTCCTCCTCTCCCCAAATTCCCAAACCTTGCCCAATCCAGCAGTTTTATCTTGCACTTTTACATTAAAATAGGATTTTTTGTCTGTTTGGAGCACTTCCAGTGAGTGCCATGATGAGGGAATGGGGCTGCAGAGTTTTGATACTGGAGTTTAAGGTTTTGCTTGTGAATGCTGAAGAAATAATCTGGTTAAAGGAGAGGTGAGGTGAATTAATGAAATTATTTTATAATTTATATTTTTATTATTTTATAATTTATATTTCAATTTATAATATATTATAAATAAAATATACAATATTTTATTGTATATTGGGCATAGATTGAAGGTGGTGAAGGTAATTTTCTCTGTACTAGAAGAAAATCAAATACATGTTAGAAGAAAATCTGTTTATAAACACAACTGACATCAGGAGAGGTGAAAAATGTGGGGGTTTAAACTTAAGACACAGCTAAATTAATTCTCCTGATTTTTGGGTTCATGAAATATTTCCTGATTCATGACCAATTTGCTGCCCAAATCCCAAAGATTTTTGGTAACTTGTAAATACAGGACGTGGTCCTTTTTTCAGGAGAGTAATTTCATTTTTTCAGAGGGTTTCTTGACTCCCAGAGCGTATCTATAATCAAGATTTAATAATGCAAAGGGATTTTTGATTCCTACATGTCCTTCTCTGCTCTTTTTGAACTGATAAATCCATATAAAATTATATAATTTGATAAATATATAATTTCTCCATCTCACCTCTACCTCAGACGTGGTGGGAATCAAATGGAACAACCCAGATTTGGAGGTGACGGTCAAAAAAATCCCCCAAAAATGAGGCTGTTCTTGCTCCTAGGAAGTGTTTCCCATCTCCATAACATGTTCCAGCAGTGGTTGTGGAGTTTTTACAATCTTCAGATCATAAAATGAGCAATTCCATCATCTCCAAAGTCTTTTCACCGCTGCTTTATGGGAAATTAAAAGCGCCCTAAACATTTATATTTCAAATTCCATTAAATCCCTTATTTTTAGTCAGCCCTTCTCCTGGGGATCAGCCAGGCACACACCCAGATGTCTCTGCTGGGTTGAGGAATTCTCCATCCCAACAGATTGTCCCAAAATGTGCCCACACGGATCCCGGCACGGCCGTTCCCCACCTCCTCCTTGGCTTGTGGGAATTTCTCCCGTGGAAATCCTGGGATTTGGGGAAGTGCCAGGGTTTGTCCACGATGCTGGAGTCATCCTCTCCCTTGGCATGATCCAAAGGACTCCCAGGTGTTCTTCCAACCTGTGATCCATCAGGGATTGGGGTTCGTGGTGCTGGAGTTAGGATTTCCCTAACTGGTGTCTGTCCTGCTGCAGTGCACCAGGATGAAACTGGATTTTGGGGGAAAAAAAATGGGAATGTTGCAGTGGAGAGGTGGGAATGTTTAAGCAGAACAGATCAGGAGAGGAATGTCCACCCCTCAGGTGCTGATCTTCTGATGTGCCTCAGGTCCTGGGGTCAGATTTGGGCACCTCCAGACAGGAGAGACCCTGAGGGGCTGGAGCGTGGCCAGGGAAGGGAACGGAGCTGGGAAGGGGCTGGAGAATGCCTGAGGGAGCTGGGAAGGGAATGGAGAATTCCTGCGGGAGCTGGGAAGGGAATGGAGAATTCCTGCGGGAGCTGGGAAGGGAATGGAGAATTCCTGCGGGAGCTGGGAAGGGAATGGAGAATTCCTGCGGGAGCTGGGAAGGGAATGGAGAATTCCTGCGGGAGCTGGGAAGGGAATGGAGAAGAGCTGAGGGAGCTGGGAAGGGGCTGAGCCTGGAGCACAGGGGGCTCAGGGGGGACCTTGTGGCTCTGCACAGCTCCTGCCAGGAGGGGACAGCCAGGGGGGTCGGGCTCTGCTGCCAGGGAACAGGGACAGGAGACAGGGAATGGCTTCCCAATGGGAGAGGGCAGGGATGGATGGGATATTGGGAAGGAATTCCTGGCTGTGAGGGTGGGGAGAACCTGGCACCGGTGCCCAGAGAAGCTGTGGCTGCTCCTGGATCCCTGGAAGGCCAAGTTGAATCTCCAACCTGGCCTTGGACACTTCTAGGGATGGAAATTCCAGAGTCTCTTGAGCTGATGGTGGGCCGGGCACAGTTCACATTTGCTGGTGTTGGTGTTTAATGATCTGAGAACTTCACAGCTGCCAGGACACACCCACTGTGCACCTTGGGTTCGGGTAACCTGTGGAGATCCGTGCCCCACCTCCTTAGCCAGTCCTGTGGATTCTGTTCCAAATTTCTTGGCACGCAACATCCTTCTAAAGAGCTCCCTTTTCTTCAACTTGAAAAACATCTCGTGGTCAACCCCCGAGGAGTTCCTCCCTGGGGCTGTGGGTGCTCCTCAGCCCTGCCAGTGTCCCATGACGGGGACCACTCCTTCCTCTGCAGTGACAGCACTCCAGGCCCATCTTTGTTCCATCAGAGGAACGTTTGATGGGGAGGGAGAGAAGTTTTTCTTTAATCTGACCCAGTTCAGAGTGTTTTGGGTGACTCCTCCCTCTTCCCACAGCTCTCTGAAATTACCCAGATGGGAATGAGCTTTGAGAGTTCGGGCTGTAATGGGGAACAGCTTCAGAGCGGGGTTGTGTGGGAACGGTGTGGGAGAAGGAGAAGCTCAGTATGGAAACTGGGTGAAGGAGAAGCTCAGTGTGGGAATTGGGATCTTCTCTCTGTTCCTCTTGCCTCAATTCCTCCCCAACATTTCTCACTTTTTCCCACCTCTGAGCTTCTCCAGAGTCCATGCATGGATTCGTTCTTCAGCCTCAGTGTCCTCAAGGTGTCACTTCGTTCCTGTGGATATGGAACAGGAGGTCCCATCACTTGGACTTTTTGGGATGGCCTTCCAAGGCTTTATCAAGGAGGTCCCATCACTTTTCCAAGATGGCCTTCCAAGGCTTTATCCAAGGAGGTCCCATCACTTTCTAGGATGGCCTTCCAAGGCTTTATCCAAGGTTGTCCCATCACTTGGCTTTTCCAGAATGGCCTTCCAAGGCTTTACCCAAGGAAGATGACTTCAAGACCTCCATCCTTCCCTGAGGAATCCTGAGATGGTTGATTCCCCAGGTGTTATCCATGGCCACCAGCAGATTGGTCCACGTTCCCTTCCCTGGGAGCTGCTTCAGCCTCCATCCCGGAGGTGCCATCACGAATCCCGTGTAGTTCAGAGGAAACCTTGCCCTCCAATGATGTTTTTGAGGGATGAAGTCACCGCCTGGGTCCGTTTCTACCGCTCAAGGCCCGGTCCCCGCGTGCGCAGCCGCGCCGGGGGCACAGGGCGATCCCCCCGTTGGCTGTAATTAATTAATTTACAGTGGATGTCTCTTTTCTGCCGTGCCTTTGAACTCTTTATTCTTTGTCCATTGTAAAGGGCTTAACGGTTCCTGTTCCTTGATTCTTTCATCAGTGAAATGTTTTGGAAGAGAGGTTGGAGTCCCCCTGTGACCTGCCCTGGGTGGCCCAAGCCTGTAGACCTTGCAAAGACATTACTTTTTTGGCCTGAACACAAACCCCTCAAACCTTTAGCCTGGCTAAATGCTTTGTACAAACAGCCGCATACTGATCTGCTCTATTCTCTGGTGATTTTCTGCTCAAGGGGCTGCTCTGTAGGTTGCTTGCTATGTTTGCCACTTGCCTGGGTCGTGAAGACAGTACAATGAACGAATCCGACAGTACTGAGGCCAACACTGCGCTCGGTTGTTCCGAGGAAATTATCCTGAAATCTGCTTGAAGAGATTAAACCCAAGAAGAACTGGCTGTGTCTCTCCTCTAAAGCTCCGCTCCCGTCTTTGTTTCTCCTTTTTTGCGCCGAGACTTTGTTCATTCCTCCTTCAGAATGAGTTGGTGGCATTGGTATGTAAAGTGTGACCTGCGATTACAGGAGGTGCAGCTCCTTCTCCAGCAGCCCAGGGCAAGCATTGCATTCATTCCTGCAGCCCGGGGCTGCCGCAGCTTTTCCGAGTGTCTGGGTCTAATTCCTGTTCTCCTTTCTTCTGGGATATAAAAAATATCAGCTCCTACATCATTTCTTCTTGGACACAGAGAATATCAGCTCCTGTTTAATTTCTTCTGGAACACAAAGAATCTCAGCTCCTACATTATTTCTTCTTGGACACAAAGAATCTCAGCTCCTGTGTAATTTCTTCTGGAACACAAAGAATATCAGCTCCTGTATAATTTCTTCTGGGACACAGAGAATATCAGCTTGGATGTTGTTTCGCTCCTTGGATGTCAGTCATAGAATCCCAGAATTGTAGAATTTGGGTTGGAAAGGACCTTAAGGACCATCTCATTCCAGCCATGGGCAGGGACACCTTTCTCTAGAAGGTTCTAGAGCTTTGTTAATTCAGTGCTGATGAATCTTTTGATGAGAATTGCTGTTAAGTGTTGGCTCAACGTGTGCCCATGCTAAGTTTTGAAGTGTCACTCCATAACTCTTTCAGCTTCATCCAGTGGCTTCCTTAGGAATCACAGAATGGCTTGGGATGGAAGTGACCTTAAAGACCAGCCATGGGCAGGGTCACCTTTCTCTAGAGGGTTCCAGAGCATTCTTAATTCAGTATTTTGATGAAAATTGCAGCTTAAATCAGTGTTGGCTCAATGTGCGACCATCCTAAGTTCTGGAGGGCAGTGTCACTCCATAACTCTCCCAGCCTTCCTCCAGTAGGTTCCTTAGGAATCACGGATTAGTTTGGGATAGAAAAGACCTTAAAAGCCATCCAGTTTGGGATGGAAAATTTACCTTAAAAGCCATCCAGTTCCAACCCCTCCATGGGCAGGGAACAGTGGGAAGAGACAATGGGCAGAGACAGCTGAAGGTGAGCTGCTAAGGAGCAGCTGTGTCCTGGGATGAAACCTCTCTTGGGATGAAATCTCTTTTGAGATGAAGTCTGTCTTTGGATAAAATCTGTTTTGGGATGAAATCTGCCTTGGAATGGAGTCTGTCTTGGGTTTCTCACAAGCAGCCGACAGCGGTGATAAATTCACCAGCCTTGTGAGAACATTCACAATCACAGGCATTTTCTCATGAGGATTTGAAGTTCATGCTTTGGGGAGGATTTTAAATTTCCCAACTCCGTGTGTGCTCCTAAATAGATGCTGAACAGCTGTGAGGCCCTTGATCCAAAATAGAAACTCTCTTTCCTCACAGTCCTTCCAGGGTTTCTTTTCCAGGATTTCTCCAAATGTAATCAGGAACATGAGCTGACCCCATTTTTGGAGGGTAGGACATCATGGCTGGGTTCCTCAGCCCAGGGACATCTCCGACCCTGAGCCACCCAGGGGAGTTTCACCTCTTGAGAAGATGCTCAAGCACCATTTCCCACTTGTAAACATTTTTAGTTTCTCAGGTATTGTGCTTTTCCAAAGTGTTTCAGGATTGATGTGGCTTTTGGGATAATTGTTCCAGATGGGACAGTGGGGTGTAGAGGGAATGTGTAAAGATGATTTATCCCTTGCAGATCAGAGTCAGAGGGTTTGGGTTGATCCTCCCTCCCTGCTGGCTCGGGCAAGCTGCAGTCAAATTTTATTGCAAACCTACATTAAAATGCCTTTGCAGTTAGGATTAATTAAAACAGTTTTTGAGGGACGCATGTGAAGTCACTTTGGGCTCTTTGCACTCAGAATATTGTGGGATTGGTCAGTGGAATTGGCTGGAGCTGGGTGGCTCTGATCTCAAGGAATCATGGAATGCTTTGGGATGGAGGGACCTTCAAGATCATCCAGCCCCATGTTCTGCCATGGGCAGGGACACCTCCCACTATCCCAGGGTGCTCCAAGCCCCAGTGTCCAGCCTGGCCTGGGACTCTTCCAGGGATCCAGGGGCAGCCACAGCTTCTCTGAGCCCCCCACCCTCACAGGGAAGAACTTCCTCCTGTTCATCCCTGTCCAATCCCATCCTGTGCAAAACTCCAGAGGTACCACTGTGGATGGTTCCCGCTGACTTTGGTTCGTGCTTTTTCTGTCCAAAATCTAAATGTGAACAGTCACGTCCATAATTTCTGTTTTTATTATTTTGTTGCTCCTTTTGACTCATAACTCCAGGTCAAAGCAATGATTTCCCAGCCGTGTTTGCTCTTGTCCTGCAGCGATCGCTGCAAAGATGAGCGATGGTTTCAATCTCAAAGCTCTTCTGGCATCTGAGACTATTAAAAAGCAGAGTCTGAGAAGTGTCCCCTGTGCCCCTGGAGGTGCCTGTGTCTGGCTTGAAGGATGTTCTCCATCCCAAGGTTTTAATGGAAGGTGGAGCAAGGGAGCTGATTAATAACCCTGCTTTACTTCCCCGAAATGAGGCGGTTGAGGGACAGGGCTGAATCCCGGTGTTCCACTCATTAATCTCTTCTTGTTAGAGCCGAGGGGCTGCTCTAGGAAAGCTTTGGAAATGGGAGTGGGATGATTTATGTTCCTGATTTTGTGGTGTTGGCTTGGAAATAGGAAAACTTTTGGGAGGACGAGTGTTCAAGGCGAAGACCACCTGACATGAAATCGCTTTGTCCATTGGTGCCTGTGATTAGTCGTGGAGACAAAAGGCAAAATCCTTCTTCCATATTGCCCAGTCATCCCTAATCCTCATCTTTGTGGAGCTTTAGGAGCTGTTGGAGGGCTCCTGCAGGGTGAAAACCGGGATAGGTGGGCGATAATAGGCCTTGTAACTGAAAAATCTGTATTTGGTGTATTTTTTCCCTCCTTTCTCCCTTTTTGCCATCACACCTGGCTTCATCCCAAGAAAACATTTCATTCCTCCAGCACCTCCAGTGCCTGCAGGAGCCACGCAACTCAACCCCAGGCAGATGTTCCCCCTGGAGCCTTTGGTGGCGTTGAGTTGTGGCCTCACAAACCCGGTCCCCTCAGTGCCGAGAGGTTGTGAGGAGAGCGGAGATGAAGCTGTAACTGCAGAGGGTGAAAATGAAGTGAAGTTGGGCAGAACCGACCTCAAAAGACGCCCTGGGATGCGTGCAGGCGTCGGCTTCATGAGCATTCCCAAGGAAAAGCTGCTAAATGCCATGGAAGAACCAAGGTCCTCTAACATGGATCCATTCAAGCCCCTTCAGCGGTTTTAGGTTTGGTTTAAAGAATGGATTAGGAGAAAAATGAACGACCAAAGTATGAAATTTTGGCCAGATTAGGCTGGAAGGAGATAAATGTGGCCTTGGAAATATTCTCTTCGCTTTAGAAGCCAACGTTATTCAGTTGTCAGATGTCTTCATCCACCAGAAATAAAAATGCCACCCAACGGCCGCGGTTCTCCGCCTTTGGGCTGACCAAGAGGCGCCATCACCAGATCATGCAAATAATCTGCTGCCTGATAATTAATGACGCGGCCAGGCATATTTTTTTGATGAATGCTCATGGAGCCTGGTGACAGGCGTGAAATTAGAAAATTCCTTCAGCGCCCTAAAATATAAATAGCTTTCGGAACTGAAAAGAGTTTCACAGCTGAAGATTTTATTGTGTTGAGAGGAAAAACTTTTCCACCCCCATCCCCCCCTTTCTTCTGGGCGAGTTGTTTGTCCGTTCACAAAACAAATACTCTGAAGCCCAGTGCGGCTCATGGGAATAAATTTCAGGTCGAATTAGTACAGTTTCCTTGCTGTCAGGACGGTGGAATTAATGGTGTTTTGATGACACGAATTTTGAAGGGCGAACAAAGACGCTGAAGGGAGGGAGACATGACTCCTTAGAAGCGCGGTCCTCCTCTCCCCCAGCCTCTCTTGTCTTCCCTGTCATCCGTCTGCCAATCTCCCTGTCCATGGTTAGTTAAAGGCGCTTTTTATCCTCTTTTCTTTCCCACAGAGTTTGCCAGATCCGGCCCAGTGCCTGGGTTCCAAGGGGACACGCTGCAGTTGGCCTTCATCGACTTGAGACAAGTAAGTCTTTGTGTTTTTGTTTTTTGTTTTGCTTTTAAGATGTGTGACTGAAGACCATCAGGTCTTAAGGGAAGGGAGAGGAGGGGAAACGGCGTCAGTGATTTACGCCAGAGACCTATATTTCCCCCCTCCTCCTCCTCTCGTCCCTCGAAGCCACCTCCTTACCGAGCGCTCCTGGAGATGGTGGAGGTGAAAAGGGCCGGTGGAAGGGGGCGAGGAAGAAAGCCAGGCCTGACCCTGGCCAACGGGGCCATTGTGCTGCCGTTGGCTTCTGCGGCCGCGGCGCGGAGGGACCGCGGCGACACCGCGGCCGATGCCGAGCAGGTGCTGGGAACAGAGAGAGCAGTGATGCAGAGCCCGCCCGCCTCGGGGACCTTTGTTCCCAGAGAATGCCCACGGAGGCGTTTGCGAGGGCGGAGGAATTTGCATTCCCCTGTGTCCGTGCCCGTTTGTGTCCCTCTCTGTGTCCCTCTCTGTGTCCCTCTCTGTGTCCCTCTGCGGCTTGGCCACCCCCCCGCCCCGGTCCCGTCTTCCACAGATGCTCCCCGGCCAGGAATGACAAAAGTGGCTCTTGGGGAAGATGGTTGGGGAAGGCTCCACCCATTGGTGGCCACCTCTGGAGGGGGCCCCGTTGGAGCCAAGTTGACCATAGCAGGTACTGAGGCCTTTGTGGGGCTTGGCAGCCAATTTTGGGAAAAGGGCCATTCTGGGGAGTCATTTGTTTGGGGAGAAATGGGCATTATTGATACACTAGGCCCGGGGGGAAAAGTGAGGTGGTCCTGTCATCTCTTGGCACTGAAGATGGATGGGTTGGAGAGAAAGTCTGAATGAAGTAAGACTCAATGACTGATGCTTCTCTCCTATTAAAACAATCTTTTTTTGTCTGTTAAACCCCCCTGGCTTTGTCCCTGCTGCCATCATGATGCAGTGCCTCTTGTTCGCGGGGTTGACGTAGTTTGCATTCTGAAAACTTTCGGGTGCCGAGGGTATTTCTTAAATCTGCATAATCCCTTGTATCGATGATCTTGCCCCTGCCTCTGATTCGTGCTGGAGCTGCTTTCAACCCGCCAGGGTTTGAGAACTCCTCAGAATCCAATTGATGTGTGGGGAGCCATCTGTCATCCCACGACACTTCTGTTAACTTTAATAACATCAGGACGCCTCTTTTCGGGCCCGGGCCCGCCAGGAACTGCCAAATTTGTTTGCAAAATGGTCCCAACAGCTCCATGGGAGAGGTGTGCGTTATCACCAGGCTGTGTTGACGCTTTTATCTTCATTAGCTCCTTGGCACTTGATTGACCGCGGCGCTCGACGGGCCCGCGGCCTCCTGGGTGTGAGGAAACGTGGAGGCCCTGGGCCTTTTCCAAGCAGCAGGCCGTGGATGTGGGGATTTTGGAGAGGGAAGCTGGGGCTCTTGGAATAATGATATGCCTGAAAACAGCTCGGTAAGGTCGAGCCAGTGAAATATTCGTGTGGTTCTTGAGCGCAAAACGCAGCCAAAGGGACCCAGCTCGGGTGAGGAGGAGGAGGAGGAGCCTCCTCAGTCCTTCCTCCTCTGTCCAATGGGTGTCTTTGGACACGGAGGTTTCGTCTTTGTTTCAGGAGGTGCTCCCAAGTTTTGTTCTTGCATTTAAAAGCAGCAGCACCTCTGAATGTCAAGGCCAGACAAAGAGAGGAGAACCCTGGGGCAGTGGGAGGGTTCCTGTCCCTGCCCACAGCAGGGAGTGGGACTGGATGGGCTTTGAGATCCCTTCCCACCCAAACCATTCCAGGGTTCTGTGCATGTGCAAGGAGAAAGGGGAGATACGAGTGCCAGGTGAGGATGGGACGTCCTGTATTTCTTGATAATGGATGATGATTGATGAGGGGAAAAACAAGGTGTTGTACAGATAATGGAGAAGAGCTGACCCATCCCTGACTTATCCAGTAGCATGGAAAGATGAGGCAGTTCCCCCTCCCTGGTCCTGTCAATCAGCTGAGTTGGTGGAATGTTAGAATGTGTCACCAGACTCCATCCAAGCAAGGCTTTGGTGGCTGCTCTGTGCCCACCAGACCTCCAAAGCTCCCAGCTCCAAAGAATCCCAGTTCTTGTTGAACTGCAGCTCCAGCTGGGAGCAGGGAGAGGTGGGAAGGTAATGGATGAAGGTCTCTGCTTCTTCTTTGACTTGTCTTGAAATTTTTCTTGTTGGACTTGGCGTTCTTCCTCTTTTAAGCCATGAAATTAAACTGAAGCAGAGTAGATTAAATGGGATATTGGGAAGGAATTTCTTTCTGTGAGGGTGGGGAGCGATCAGGATGGAGTTCAAGGCCTCCCAGAGAAGCTGTGGCTGCCCCTGGATCCCTGGAAGTGTCCAAGGCCGGGTTGGACATTGAGGCTGGGATAGTGGAAGGTGTCCCTGTCCATGGCAGGGTTTGGAGTGCGGTGAGATTTAAGGTCCCTTCTAACTCAAACCATTCCATGATTCTGTGAAATGTCACCACAATGTTGATTTAAATGGAATGACTTGGGTGGGGGAAGAAGGGAGGAAAAATGACAGGGCGAAAATTCACCAAAGTAGGGAAATTAAAGAGATTTCCCTTCCCAACATATTTTAGTAGGAGCTGTTACAGAACATTTGTAAATCCGAGAAAATTTTCGCTGTAATGGGGGATGATTAAGGGAATGACCAAAATTAATAAAATATGAAGTTAGAGGAAAATGTGGTGACTTAGTTTGTGCCTTGGTACAGATCCTTGTAGTGGGAAATAAGCCCTAAAAAGATGTCACTGTTTAAAGGCATCGGAGTTTGTCCTTGTTCAGAGCAGCAGACTCAAGTTTAGTACACCAAAATCCTGGTTTTCCCCTCGAGGCCAAGGAAATCAGGAGCAATTCCATCCCTGTCTGGAAAAGAGGAAAAGTCGAGCCCAGAGAATCAAAATCTCTATTTTGAGCAGGAATAAATGTAAAATGGGGCTTGATTTCCTATTTTGGGACAATTCTAAATCCATAAATACCCTTAATGAAGTCATAAAAGAAACCAGCTCCCATCTCAAGTCCTTCTGCAGGATATTTCAGGTTTTACAAGGAAGGAATATTTGCTTTTCCCCCTTCCAGTTTTAAACGTTGCTCTTGCAAACTCAGTGCTGTATTTTAGAAATCTGAAATAAATTTAGTCCCATAGATAATAACCTTGCTGAAATTTGAAATAATCAACTCCTCTGGATCTTCACCAAACACCACCGGAGATCTCCGGGTGCTCTCAGGTCATTCCCAAGCCTGCATGTGGAGTCAGTCCCCGTTTTCCCCACAGCTGGAAGTGTTTTAATTTCTGGTTTTCATGGGTTTGTTGTGAGGAGGTTGGTGCCAGAGGAGGGTTTTGTGCTGCTCTCCGAGGTCCCTGCAATCCCTGGCCACGCCGATCTCTCCTAGAAGCCAGATCAGCGCTCGTGGCCGCCTTCCAAGGAAAATCTGTCTCCAGCACTTGAGGAATTTCACTCTGGGCTCCAGGGAGGGAACGAACTCGGTGATGAGAGCTCCCTCCTCCCAGCCTCTCCTTCTGTCCAGTGAGTTATAAATCCTGAGTGCTGAATTCCCTCTGCAAGTTCCAGCCTCAGCTCTGAGGGGTGTTTGAACCCACCCGGACCGAGGCCCCTGGATGTCTGAGGGATGGGGACAGGGAGGTTCCACCCTTCTCCCCCAGCATTTTTCTGCTTTGATTTATGCAAACTTGGTGGGTTTGAGTTTCAGCATCAGCTCCTCAGACCCCATCCGTGGGGTTAAGACAGGCAAGGTCAGGCTTAGGTGGGATCTTGGCAAGGAATTCCTGGCTGGGAGGGTGGGGAAGGGCTGGGCTGGAATTCCCAGAGAATCCCTGGATCCCTGGGAATGTCCAAGGCCAGGTTGGACATTGGGTTTGGATCCTCCTGGGACAGTGGGAGGTGTCCCTGCTCATGGATGTGGTGGAATGAGATGACTTTAGGGTCCCATCCAAGACAACCCGTTCCATGACTCTGCTATTGCTTGTCCCATGGGAAGTGCTGTGTGTGTGTATTTTCCCTGTGTTGGGATCCAGCTGTGGTTATTGTGGGATCCTGCTGGACCCTGGCCAGCTGGGAACGGGAAGTCTCCCTCCAATGAGTTCATTTTTTCTCTTATTAGCCCTGATAGAGACACTTAATAAAAGAATGATCCCCACGGGAACACAATTCCCTTCCGTCCCTGCTCTGTGATGGAATCATGGAATGGTTTGGGTGGGAAGACACCTTGAATCCCATCCCATTCCCTTCCATGGGCAGGGACACCTCCCACCATCCCAGGCTGCTCCAAGCCCCGATGTCCAACCTGGCCTTGGACAATTCCAGGGATCCAGGGGCATCCCTGACTTCACCCAGCTCTCCTCCCTCTCCTGCACTGTGTGCAGTCACCAGATGTTCCCGTTTTCTCCAGCCCTACACCTTTTTTATCTAAAAATAAGAACCGAGTGGAGGAGCAAAGCTGCAGCATGAGCTCATCCCTGAGCCTCACATTCCAGAAGCCTGGATTCCTGGGCTCCGTGCCTGGTTTTAAGGAACCACCTGCTCCCTTGGAGGGAGCAGCCAGTGTGAGGTCACTCGGGGAGCTCCGGTTGTGCTGGAATGGTGGGCATCCAGCCTGGCTTCTTATCAAATATCAGCTGATAAACCAGGTGTTTGGAGCCCCCTCTGGCTTGCTCTAAGGGCACCGGGAGGCCTGGAATTGTGTCCTTGTGTCAGGGATTGGAACAGCTCCCCAGGGAATGGGCACGTTCCCGAGGCAGCCGGAGCTCCAGGAGCGCTGGGACAACCCAGGGATGCCCAGGGTGGGGTTAGGGTTAGGGTTAGGGTTAGGGTTAGGATTAGCATTGGTACAATGCTCCCAGGGATGCCCAGGGTGGGGTTAGGGTTAGGATTAGAGTTAGGATTAGGGTTAGGATTAGGATTAGGATTAGGATTAGCATTGGTACAACACTCCCAGGGATAGCCAGGGTGGAGTTAGAGTTAGGATTAGGGTTAGCATTAGGGTTAGCATTCGGGTTAGCATTGGTACAATGCTCCCAGGGATGCCCAGAGTGGGGTTAGGGTTAGATCCTGTCCATGGGAAGGAGTTGGACCCAATCTTGGTGGATCTCTTTCCACTCAGGATCTCCCATGAGATGTCTCCCTGTTCCCTACTGCTTCCATCTGCTCCCAGGCTTCCATCCCCAGGTGGTGGCTGAGGGAAAGCCCTTGGAAATTCGGGCTGCAGGTCCCCTTGGTGTGACACTGGTGGCTCTGGCCACCTCTGAGCTCTGTCACCATTTTGCTGTGGGAAGGTGGAGCCAGTCCCTCCAGTCATTCCATGGCAGCATCCAGGATGCCCTGAAGGTTCATTCCCACCGGGCAGGGAGCTCTGGGTTGTTTTTTTAACTTGTTTTTGTATTTTACAGTTAAATGTGACTCCCCAGCCCTGTAAAGTCAGGAGACGTTTGGGGAGCAGAGCAAAAACAAGACTTTGGGTGAGCCCAGAGCCATCCTGCTCAGCAAACTGGTTTGGCTGATCCTTCCCAGCTGGTTTTGCTGGGAGATGCAGCAGAAGCTGAGAACCACACGGAGGGGAATGATCAATTAACCCAGCTCTCCCGCCGAGGTGTCTCCTCCCGCATGTCCCTGCTTGTGTCTCCAGGGTTTCTGCTGGGAGAGGAGCTCCCACGGCTTTGTTGCCACGTTAGTCACTGGATGCAGGAGGGCAGGGATGAGAAGGTGACTCATGAGGGGTTTTCAGCTCATTTCAGTCGCTGTTTTTCATCTCCAAATTGTTCCCTTGGCTCCAGCCCCCTCCCCCCCTGCCTTGCCTGGCCTCAGCCTCAGAGTTCGAGTTCTGGGCTGAACTCTGAATTCCAGGTCTTGGAATTCTCTCCCTCTGCTCCGGCCAAAGAGGGGTTTGAGCTCTGGGTTTTGTCCAGAGAAGCTGTGGCTGCCCCTGGATCCCTGAAAGTGTCCCAGGCCAGGCTGGACACTTGGAATTCCCGTGAAATAGTGGAAGGTGTCCCTGTCCATCCCAGAGGGTTGAAGCTGGGTGATCTCCATGGTCCCATGATTCCATGACTCCATGATTTTGAGAAGCCAGGTTGTACTTTTGGGTTTCTGCTCACCTTCAGTGTTTAGGGCCCTTTGCAGGGGACATTTTTGCCATGGAAACATTTGCATTTTGCATCTTTTTGACTTTGTAATCAGCACAGAATCACTCAGGTTGGGAAACACCTCCAAGATCCTCAACCAACCATCAACCTCTGCCCTTTTCCCTGTTTTCCTGCATCCTCCACTCCTGTGGATCCTGAACCTGAATTTAATTCTTTAACCACTTTTTCTGTGGCCTCTGCCACGTTGTCCTGTCCAGCCCGGTGATCCAAAGCCCTTTTCCAGCTCTGGATCCCTGCCCGCAGCTCCCAAATGTGCCAAGGGAAATGCTGGATTCCAGAATTCCGTGAATCTTTCCTGGCTAACACCTGGAGCACTCAGGAAGCAGAGGTGTGAAGACACAGGTTCCAGTGTCAGCCCTAATTCCTCTTTTCCCAGCAAGGAGAGGTCGGAGCTGGTTGGATCCGTTACCCTTAAATCCAGGATTTTGCTGTTCAGATCCTATCTCCAGGCTCTTAATTACTTCAGTGGCTCCTCTCCAAGTTCCTTACACTGACTGATATCTCCTGGATCATTTATCCAGCGTTATTAATCACCTTCATTAAGGTGGTGCCCACAGGCCATTGAAAAGTGCCCGTTGTGCTGCTTCTTGTGCAAACACGAAGCCCTGAGGAGCCTGAAGAGATAATGGAGAGCAGCAAGGGCAGGTGCCTGACTTCCAGCTGAGCTAATTACCGCTAATTAAAGGATATTTTGTTTCCTAACACCCCTGAGTGTGATGGAGGCTTCTCTAGGCATCCATAACCACATCAGCTTCCCAGAAGTTGTTATTAATATTCTTCTTAATATTATTATTATCGCCTTCATCCTCTGTCCCACATCTCTACTTCCAGAAACCCGAATTATCCTGGCTTTCCTGAATGCCAGGTTGCCTGGGGAAGGCAGAGCTGCAGTTAATTCCTGGTGGACCTCAGGGGTGGCTGAGTGTCCTCCCCAAGGTCATCATCAGGGGGAAGTCAATCATTTTGTTAACGCAAAGAAACCGCCTGTATATTGGATTTCTCTCTCCAGAAATGAGATTTGTGTTCTCAATCCATAATTGGAATTAATTTACCTTTGTAAACCTGTGAAGTTGCAGATTGATTGAGTAAGAGGGCTGGACAATCCTTTCCAGGAAGAAATCTTCCCTAATACCCAACCTGAACCTCCCGTGGCACAAGTTGAGGCCTTTTCCTCTTTTCCTGTTGTTTTTTCACTTGGGAGAAGGGAGCATTCCCCATTAAAGCATTGTCTCCATCCCATGGCTCCCTAAAAACACTTGGGAGAAGTGAAGAAACAGAAAGAAGCTGGAGGGAAACCAAATTTATCAAACCAAGAGCATTCCCCATTAAAGCATTGTCTCCATCCCATGGCTCCCTAAAAACACTTGGGAGAGGTGAAGAAACAGAAAGAAGATGGAGGGAAACCAAAATTATCAAACCAAACCCCCAGATGCTCAATGAGGGGCCCTTTTCTGGCTTTATTTCCTGCCCCCAGTTCCACCTGGTCCTTGTGCCTCGGTGTTCATGTGTGAGCCCCAGGCAGTGACATCAAAGTGAGGTGTTTTCCCTGGAAAACCAACTGGATCTGGGTCAAAATCTGTCCCAGGGCAGTTGGGAGACATCTAAGAAGCAGCAAGAGATGGTTAGGGAACTCTTTTGGGACCTCCTGAAGTTCAGGCTGAGCTCCAGCCCGTGGCCCTGCTCTTCCAGGTGTCCCACACCTCTGGCACTGCTCGCCCTTCCCGGAATTCCCATCGGGAACGCTGTTCCACCTTGGAGACCTCAGAGATGATCTGTAAATCCATTTTTCCTCCTCCCAGAGTGTCTCCCCGTGGATCCACATGCTCAGCCATGGGTTGTTGGGCAGACACTGCCTGAGGAGCCAGCAGGGATCCCTCGGGCTGTGGCCAGCCTGGCGCTCCAGGAGGAACATTCCAGAGTCTTGGCCAAACCACTCTGTTTCTTCCTTGTCAGGCTTAGGGCATATATATTTTTTTTTTTTTCTCTCCCAGTGCTCAAATCCCAACAGTGCTGGAGAAGGGCACATGGAGTGGTTTATTTGTTTTTAAATCAGTGTTAACTGTCTGACTCACACAAAGGAAGGATCCTCCAAAGTTTGGGCTGGAAATCCAAGCTGCCTCTCGCTGTGCTCTGCGGAAAAGGGATGGGAAGAGGGCAGGAAACACAAAAACAGGAGCTCAGAGCAGATTTAGAGCCTTAACTCTGATTTCTCCTGCCTTGGTGGGTTTAAACTGGTCTCAAGTGTTGCTTTAAACCCAGCCTGTTGTGGTTCAATCCCATTAAAATCTCACGGATCCCTCTTCGGCTGCTCAGGCTCCGGAGCCATCACTCTCCATCCAGGAGGGATGCAGTGGCATGGGGAGGACTTAAAAGTGCCTGGATGTTCCCCAGAGCCTCCAAACAGAAAAAACCCAGAGTGCAAACATGTCCTGTTAGCACTTCTGGGCGGCGGGGAGCGCTGCCGGGGTTTCTGGGCGCTGGGAATTGTGGAGCCTGTCGACACTCGGCCCTCTGGAACAATAAAAGCAAACAAACAATCAAATCCTCTGTCACTGGGAGCCTTTCAGACAAAAGGGAAGAAAGGCAGGAAATGAGGAGCTGGAGAGCCAGGAGCGGAGTTTGGGACCTCGTGGTCGGGTGTTGAGTTCCTCGGGATGCCGTGTGGGCAGGGCAGGGGTGGGTGTGGATGTCGGGAGCAGGAGGTGGTGAGGTGGGAGAGACCTTTCCCACATCAATCATGGAATCAGGGAACGCTTTGGATTGGAAGGGACCCCACAGATCCTCTCATTCCAGCCCCCTGCCATGGGCAGGGACGCCTTCCACCATCCCAGGGCGCTCCAGCCTGGCCTTGGACACTTCCAGGGATGGGGAGTGACTCCAGCCTGGTCTGCTGGAATTTTGTGGCAAAACAAGGAGCCACTCCTGGGGACTCCGTGGAGAAGCTCATCCCAAGGGGCCTTGCACTGGGCCAGGAATGTGTTTCCATTGGGTTTTATTCCTCCAAGGCTCAGCTGGAGCCTCTGGCTCCTCCTGGGCACCCTCTGGCTGCCCGGGTCCACCCTCCCTGCAGCAGGAGTGGCCGGAGCGGGGCCGTGCTGTGGGAGCCGGGATCTCCTTCCCGAAATTCCTTCCCTGTAATTGCAGTCTCTCATCCAGCCAGGAAAGCAGGCACTGCTGGGAGTTTCAGGGCCCACATTCCCTTTTATCCTGCGGATTGGGGCGGGACTGACAGGAACAGAGAGGGCCAGAGGTGGGTGCCCTTCACCTCCACACCCCAGCTGGGAAGCCCAACCCGCTCCGGTGATCCAGGAGCTGCCGCTCCTGGGGGACGAGGAGGAGCTGTCCATAAAGGAGCTTTTATGGAGCTGCCTTTCACTCACCCAGCCTTCACCTGGTGCCATCTGAGGTTCCCCCCGCCGGGAGCTCCTGTTGCTGCCGTGACGGGGAAGCGTTGCCGGGTTTCCCTGGAATGGGATCCCCCGGCCCAGCGGCTCGTGGTGGGTGGTCAGGGAAGTTGTGCGGAGCTCTCGTGCCTTTGAAGCCGTAGGGAAACTTTATCCCGGTGCATCCCTGTCATTCTTCTCCTTGTGGCCTCTCGAGGGCAGCTGGATCCTTTCAGAGCAGGGAAACTTTAGCTCCTGGAAAAGCTTGGGGTGTTCCGCCAGGCAAGGGGTCAACTTGCTGGGATAACACCGTGGGATGAGGGACAGGACCCTTGATGGGGCTCTTCCCCATCAAGGTGGCTTTGATGGTGAAGCCTGGGGCCCCCGTGTCCCTCAGGAATGAGGGATTAATTCCCTCCCAGACACGCAGTCCTGGAGCAATCTGTTCTCAGAGTCTCCCATTGATTTTTTTCCCCGTTGGATCCAAGGAGTACAAATATTGAGCGGCGTTTACGGAGCGCTGGACACGTGGATTAGGAGGGAAATCGATGAGGTGAGGTCAGCGAGGAAGGGCAGGGGGCTGATGGGGACGAGGCAGAGGAGAGGGAGCTCAACCTCTTCGTGCCTCAAGGGGTGGGGAGGAACTGTGGGAATGATGATGTGGAGCTGTGGGAGGATCCATCAGCGAGCAGATCACTTGGAATAGGTTAAGAATTAGGATTAAGATGATTTTAATGTCAAATTCCAGCCCAGAATTCCCGGGTCACTCGAGGTGAAGGTGCTGCCCGTCCCACCCGCCCTTCCCAGATGTCATTTCCTTGATGGGCTGACAGCAAGGTGGCACTGTATAGCCAGGAACATCGCGCCGGGATGGATTCCAACCTCCCCCTTGGATTCACGGGATCACAGGATGGTTTTTCAATTAATTAGCTCCCCGCCATGCCGGGATAAAAATGGTCATTTCCATTCCTGGAGGTTCTGTCGGTTCCAGGGCGCGTGGGCTTGGATTAGCCGCCGTTAAATGTATAAATGGGTTATTTTTAGGCTGGGTCTGCTAGGAGAGTTTCGAGGTTGATCTGGTGGGAGTGGGAAGTTTTGTGCTCTGGCTCTAAATCCATTTCAGTGTTTAAGTGCAGATTTCCCATGGAATTCCTGTAGGAGAAAGGGTTGTCAAGCATTGAAACAAAACTTCCAAGGGCGGTAGGTGGAGTCCCCAAAGCCCTGCGGATGTGGCACTTGGGGACATCATCAGTGCTGGCCTTGGCAG
Organism: Chloropsis cyanopogon; assembly: GCA_013400585.1. Classification (NCBI taxonomy): domain Eukaryota; kingdom Metazoa; phylum Chordata; class Aves; order Passeriformes; family Irenidae; genus Chloropsis; species Chloropsis cyanopogon. Next base: position 23,919 of record WEZZ01006981.1, on the reverse strand, counting down.
TGCTGCTGGGGAAGAGTTGGGCTCGATCTTGGAGGGCTTTTCCAGCCCAGATGATCCCGTGATTGCCCAGGCGTGTCAGTGTTTGTGCCGGAGAGGCCCGGAGGTGTCGCAGCTGTCCACGAAGGATGAGTAGATGGGACACGGGCTTCCAAGGGATTTGTGTCCCTCTGGAGCAGCAGCTGCCAGATGCTTTTTGGTGCCTGAAATGGTGCCAGCCCCTCGGCAGTGAGTGACGGGTGGGTAATCGGATGTGTGTCCACATCTGTCTGTCCTGGCGGAGCGGAGCTCTGAGGTCACGGCGCCGCTCCCAGGGGAGGGATGGGAGCTGAGGAAGGGTTTGTTCCAGTCCAGCTGTGCTGAACCAGCCTCAATTCCCAGCTTTAAATGTGCTTCTGCCTTTGCAGGGAGTTGGGATTTGGGAATATGGCCTCCAAAAGGCCGTTCCTGTGGGGGTGGAGGGGACACGGGCAGGTGGGACAGGACGAGAGGAAACGGCCTCAGGCTGTGCCAGGGACCTGAATGTCCCATTCCGGTTGCATTTTAGGAAGAATTTCTTAGCAGATAGGGTTTTCCAGCCCTGGCACGGGGTGGAGTCCCCATCCCTGGAGGGATTTCAAAGCTCTGTGGATGTGGCACTTGGGCACATGGGGCAGTGGTGGCCTTAGCAGAGCTGAGTGTCGGGGATCTGAGAGGGCTTTTCCAGCCTCAGTAATTCCATGATTCTGTGGTTCTTCACACCCAAAATGAACCAAGCAGGAATGTCCTCGACTGAGCTTTTGTCCTCCAGGTTGACTTTGTGTCCTGCCCTTTGATAAACCCAACACTTCATCCTGGAAGTGGAACAAATTCACCAAAGCATCACAGATTTAACAAGATCAGAAATCCTTGAGATCAGAAATCCTGGACTAAATATTGGCACAAGTACCCTCATAATTCCCTGTTTTTTCCACATATCCTGAACAACTCCATGGTGGGATCAGCCGAGTGCCAAGAGGGCTCCATGTGCTGGGTGCATGGGGAGGAAGAGAGCAATTAGCCTAATGGGCTTTAATTGCAGAATCATGGAATCATTTAGGTTGGAAAAGACCTCTGGGATCATTGGGCCCAGCCTTTAGTTGGTGGAGGTGGAGGTGGTGTGACCCCCAGAGCAGGGGGAGGCATCGGCTGCTGTGGGGGATCGGGGAGAAGGTGTGAGACTGACGGGAGTGGGGACACGTTCCTTGGGACCAGGAGGACTCCCTGGGCTCCAGGACTGGCCAGGCAATGAGGAGGGAGAGAGGATCAGGAAGGGGCTGCAGCCCCAGGAGCGGCTGAGGACAGGGATGGATGGGATTTTGGGAAGGAATTCCTGGCTGGAATTCCCAGAGCAGCTGTGGCTGCCCCTGGATCCCTGGAAGTGCCCAAGGTCAGGTTGGACATTGGGGCTTGGAGCAGCCTGGGACAGTGGGAGGTGTCCCTGCCCATGGATGAGGCGGGAATGAGGTGATTTTAAGGTCCTTTCCGGCCCAAACCATTCCATGATTCCATAATTCAACCATTCCCTCATTAATCCCATCCCCAAGAGAAGAAACTCCCGGCTTTTCCTTCTCCAGAGCAGTTGTGACTCCGACTCTTTGCAGAGCACTGGGATGAGCTTTCCATTGCTTTGAGAATTTTCTTCTTTGAAGGCAAACGAGTCCCAAAAACGCTGCAGTTTGGGAAAAGCAGCACAAGGCATGGAGTTGGTTCACTAATGATAGGGAGATCCTGATGTTTACTCCCCGATTCCCATCCATGTCCGAGGGAGGAAGGTTTTGAGGAGACACTGGAGTTGTTTTGGCTGAAGTTTGAAAATGCTGCTGTGAGAATTCAGTCTGAGAGCTGTGCACCAGCTCTGACTTACAAAAAAAGAAATAAATACTGGAATAGTTGGTGTTAACTGGCCCATAAAAAAATAAATAAATACTGGAATAGTTGGTGTTAAATGGCCCAACTTCCGCGACCCAGCTCGTGTTTTCTGGATAATCCGCGGGGATGGCAGCGGTTGGGTCCTGTGAGTCACCCCGAGCCTTCCTCTTGCTTGAGTTCCCTAAACAGGATAATTCACCTCCCTGGCTCCGTTCACATCTTTTCTGATTAATTGGTCAAAATTTGGGCTTGGTTTGGCCAGACAGAGCTTTTGTTTGTGGTGTTTAATTGTGAGTTTTGTGTGTTTTGGGGTGAGAGCTCTTATAAGCAGCGCTTTAATTCCTGTGATTTTCGTTTGGGGTTTTTATTTGGGATCTTCCCATGAATCCAGGCCAGGTTGGATGAACCTGGAGCAGCCTGGTCGAGTGGAAGGGTCCCTGCCCGTGGTCTTTTCCAGCTCAAACCCTTCTGTGATCCCACAGAGTGCTTCGTGCTGGGCTGGGGTGGGGCTGGCAGTTCCTGGCGTTGGAAATTCCGGTTGCCACAGATCCGTGAATTTTATTTAAAGCCCTGCGTGTGTTTTCAGCACGGGCTGGAGCCTGATGTGCTGAACACCATAAAACAAAGTCTGGCTTTTGTCTCGCGTGGTGTCAGACAGACAGACAGACAGACAGGGCAGGAGCTGTAGGTGTGACCGAGGCTGTTGGCATCTCCCCATCCTCCTGTTCGCAGCCTCGGTGGAAGAGCAAACACTCCCCCGATCTAATCTCGTTAAATGTTCCAGGCTGTAATCCCTTAATTTGGCTGCTGACATGAGGGCTGCTGATGGGGAAACGAGGCGGGGACGGGCACTGACAGCCACGGGAGATTGGGATCTTTTGTTGCACAGATCAAGCCAACCCGAGGAGAGCTCCGAGCCCTGCCGGGTTGTGCCCGTGACCAGAAATAGTCCCCGAAAATGAGTCACGGCTCCAAACCACGCAGGGAACAGAAATCTCGCTGCAAACGCCTCGGTTTGTTCTCATCTGGAGCTGCTGTCATCCTCTGGGGGATCCAAGGGCTCGGGAATCCACGGCTGGGCTGGTCCCAGTTGGGGTGTCCGGCCTGGAGAGGAGAAGGCTCCAGGGAGAGCTCGTGGGAGCCCTGCAGTGCCCAGAGGGGATGGAAGGGAGAGAGGGAGAGAGACTGTCCACAGGACACGAGGGGAGAGTTCTAAAGGGAAGGAGGAGAGGTTTAGGTGGGATCTGGGCAAGGAATTCCTGGCTGGGAGGGTGGGGAGGGGCTGGGCTGGAATTCCCAGAGAATCCCTGGATCCCTGGCAGTGCCCAAGGCCAGGTTGGACATTGGGGTTGGATCCACCTGGGACAGTGGGAGATGTCCCTGCCATGGATGGGTGACACTGGATGGGATTTAAAGTGCTTTCCCACCCCAACATTCCAGGATTCCAGAGCCCCTCTGTTGTTGATCCTGACTGGGAGAGCTGGGAATGTTCCCCTGGAGAAGGGAAAATTCCAGGGAATGCTCAGAGTCCCTGGAGGGGCTCCAGGAGAGCTGGAGAGGGACTGGGGACAAGGCCTGGAGGGACAGGACCCAGGGAATGGCTCCCACTGGGAAAGGGGAGATTGGGCTGGGATCTTGGCAAGGAATTCCTGGCTGGGAGGGTGGGGAGGGGCTGGGCTGGAATTCCCAGAGAATCCCTGGATCCCTGGCAGTGCCCAAGGCCAGGTTGGACATTGGGGTTGGATCCACCTGGGACAGTGGGAGGTGTCCCTGCCCATGGCAGGGGTGGCTCTGGATCACCTTTAAAGTGCCTTCCCACCCAAACCATTCCATGATCTTGAGTATCTTTTCCAACCTAAATGATTCTGTGATCCTCCGTGCTGTAAAGAAACCAAAAAATGTCTTTTCTCGCTTTCAATTTGTGGCGACTTGGAAGCCAAGCGGACAGAGTCTGTTCTTGCTCTGCTCCTCTTAATGCTAAAAACCTGGAGGGGGGAGGGAATCCTGCCTGGAATGCAGCCCCTGTGCGGGATTGCTTTTCCAAAGTGTTTGAAAACAATCACTTCTGCAGGAGCGGGGGCTCGTTTGAACAGCCAGTTCTGTCCTGGAGACGAACATTCCGGGATGCCAGAGGAAAACAGCGAGGCTGGAATTCGCCTCGTGTTTGAGGTTAGCTCCAGAGGAGTTTGCAGCCGGGGTGGTTTTATATAGCAGCTCTCGGTGGAAACAGTGTGTCTGTCATATTTTTAGGTTCAGGGATTTCTTGGAGGTCACCCCGAGTTCACGCTCCTTTCCCTCCTGCCCCGATGGAGGTGGGAATTGGGGTTTGGAGTGACTGGGGTGCAAAGCTGCTGGCAGACCACGTCCCCCTGGCTGGCTGTGGCAGCAGGGATGGGTCTGCACGGCTCCTTCCCCAGTTTGGGGCAAATTCTGCTTTTGTCTGATCCCTGTGGAACTCAGAACCCCAAATCGGTTTGGGATGGAAAGGACTTTAAATTCCATCCCGCCCCTGCTATCCCAGGTTGCTCCAAGCCCTGTCCAGCCTGGCCTCGGACACTTCCAGGGGTGAGGAGTTCACAACCTCCCTGCCAGGACCTCAGCAGCCTCACTGGGAGGAATTCCTTCCCAAAATCCCATCTAACCCTGCCCTCTGTCTGTTCTAAGCCATAATTTAGGCCATTTAATTATCCCTCTGCCTTTCAGCCACTCGAAACTCCTTCCAAAGGGCCCTTAATAGAAAGCAGAGAAGCCTCCAGCACAAATTTCTCTCCAGTAGCACATTTTTCCTATAGATTATCCTTTAATTTTCGTGGACGGGAACGTTCTGCTGCTGTAAGGAGAGAGCAGAGCCCGTGTGGGGCTGCGTGCATAAAAACGTATGGAGTTACCGACTTTTCCAAGAGGAAAAGGTGATGTCATGGGCTGTGGAAAGAATATTTTTTATATTCCTGCTCTCGTCCGATCACTCTTAGGATATAAATAGTGGGGAAAGGCAGAAGGCAGTGAAATGAAACCCACTCTGGGAAGGCTCCCCGGAGCTCCGTGCCGGTCGGGCAGGGCTGGATCCATCCAGGGGTGTTTTCCAGCACATTAACGGCAGCGTGTGGAGCCATCTGTCACGGCTCGGAGGTGGCCAAGCCACTCAGCAGCTCGTTAGGCAGGGCCAGGAGTCAAAAATAGCCCAGAAAAATCAGGATATAATGGGAGAAGGGGAGACTGGAGGAAGCAGAGTCCGTGCGGTGCTGTAATTTACTCCCTCATTTGCCGCTGCTCCCCGTCAGCAGCTCCGTCCCCACTTCCCACTGGGAGAGCTGGGAATGTTCCCCTGGAGAAGGGAAAATTCCAGGGAATGCTCAGAGTCCCTGGAGGGGCTCCAGGAGAGCTGGAGAGGGACTGGGGACAAGGCCTGGAGGGACAGGACCCAGGGAATGGCTCCCACTGGGAAAGGGGAGATTGGGCTGGGATCTGGGCAAGGAATTCCTGGGAATGGAATTCCCAGATTTGCTGTGGCTGCCCCTGGATCCCTGGCAGTGCCCAAGGCCAGGTTGGACACTGGGGTTGGATCCACCTGGGACAGTGGGAGGTGTCCCTGCTTATGAGATCAGGATGATCTTGAAGGTCCCTCCATCCCAAACCATTCCATTATTCCATGATTAATGGATTTTTTCTGGTTTGCTCAAGCTCCAGCTCTGTGTCTTCTGAGGCTGCATTGCCTCCTTGCCTGGGGAAGTGAAATGGGAAAGAAATGAGAGGTGAAAACGTGAGGTGGGAATGGTTTGGTTGAATTCCCTCGTTTCTCCTGTGGGATTGGCTGCATTCCACCCCTCAGCTCTTTGCTCCAAGGGAATCCTCACGTTCTGCACTCCTTTGACTCCAGTTATTGACTGACACAAGTTGGATTTGCTTCATTTTCCACTGGGCATCCCAGATCCCAATCCAAGCTGGGCTTTGGGAACAGGACAGTTCAGTCAGGGAATCTTTCCGTGCATTTTGAAGCTGTGGAGCCAATCCCACCACTGCAGGATTTTGGGGAATAATGTCAATTATTGCTCGCTCTGAAGTTGTAGATCTCATCCCCAGGTGAGACGTGGACAAGAAAGGGAAGGAAATTCCCAGAGGGGTTTTGTTGTTGACCCTGCAGGTGGAGAGCAGAGGGATTTCTCCTGGGGTTTCTCCTGCCCCACGGAGTGTGGGAGTTCCTCCCATCCCCCCCGGAGCTCAGGGTGACGGGATTCACGCTCCAGGTCTGACTGTTCGGGCAGGAATTGAGCCTGGAATTGCGGCTTTGGGATTGCTGATGGGCCTGAAGGACGGGAGCCAAGTGTTGGCACAACTTTCCACGAGTGGAAACCATTCGGATCCAGGGCTGGGAAGCTCCTTTGGATTCCCTGCAGGATCTGTTTGCTGAGTTTAAATCATTTGGGGTGCTTTTCCCTTAAATAAACCTTTTAATCCTCCTTTAATCAGAGTCTGAGACCTCCTCCAGCCTGGGCAGGGGCAGGGGGGACCCCAGAGGAGCAGTTCCAGGCAGGAATGGGGTTCCCTTTGGGCGGCTTTCTGTGGAACACGTGGAATGCAGGTTCCTTCAGGAATTCCATCAGGAATACATCCGGGAAGGTTTTCCCAGCTCCAGCATCCTGGGGAAGGCTGGATGTGGTGGCAGCGAACACCATCAATGCCAGATTTTGATCTTGGCTTAAAGATGGGGTCCTGGAATGGAAAATCCAGGTGGGAATTATCCAAATGGAGCCAATGACAACTTTTTTTGAAGTTTTGGGCAGGATCTGGCCCTTGATATTAATTGAATTCTTGGTGGTTTGTGTTTAGCTGCATTTAACTTCTACTCTAGCTGGAATGCCGGGATATTTTCCCAATTCCAGGAAGATTCCAATACCTTTAAGCAAGCAGACTCATCTCTCTCTGTTCATGTTCACCCTTTGTGTTGTCTTTGTGATCACATTCTTCCCCCAAATCTCTCCTTTCCTTACTTATCCCTGCCTCATTCCTTCCCTTTTGCAATCCCTGGAGTTCCTTGAGAAGCAGGAAGGAAACAGAGCCAAGATCCAGTGAGATTCTGAGGGTGGGATATCTGAAATAACTCCGATTTCTTTGGGAAAAGAAAATATTCCAGAAGATGTCCATGAAGTTGTTGGCCACAAAGGACCCTTGGACCTCTCCCCAGAGCAGAACTCACGACCAGGTTCCTCAGGATCTTTTCCAGACACTCCCCAACCTCTTGGACTCCTTTCCCACCTTTTTTTCCCACTGGAAAATTGTTGGTTTGTTCCTGTATTTTCGCTGATCACTTTGAGAAGGTTCTGGGCCTTTTCTTTGCTCTGCAGTTGCCTTTAGCTTGGAAAGTCCCAAAAATCAATCATCTCAGAAACTTCACCTTTTGGTTTGGGACCATTGTAGTCCTGAAAATACAATTTAATTATTAGATTTTATTTTATTTTATTTTATTTTATTTTATTTCATTTCATTTCATTTCATTTCATTTCATTTCATTTATTTTATTTTATTTTATTTTATTTTATTTTTTGTATGAGAAGGTTCCACCTGCCCCGATTGTCACAGAACCATGGAATGGGTTGGGTTGGAAACCCTTCAAGCTCATCTCGTTCCAAGCCCCTGCCATGATGGGCAGGGTCACCTCCCACTATCCCAGCTCGCTCCAGGGATGGGATCCGTCTGCTCCCAAGGGTCATTTTGAAGATTTGTCTTGGCTTTGGGTTGAAAAAGTTTGGGAAAACATTCCAACCCTGCTGGTTGGCCAGGCTTTTCCTTCTTGTCCCAAGGGAATTCTCATGATGAGCTTCCACCTGGTTTGCAGGTCCAGAATCCTGAAAAATTCATTACAGTGTTCCTGATAATTAATTCTGGAATTAATTCTGCTCCTCTCCCGATACCCCGTTGCTCCCATCCCTCAGACATTCCCAAATCTCCGACCCCGGCCATGGCAGCGCCGCCGGGCTGGAATGTGAACCATGGAGCAGGAAAGTCCAGCCCAAGGGCTCTGCCAAAGCCACTAACGGGATCCAGACCCCCAGGATTGGGATGGAGCTGGTGGGAGTGATGCTCCACGCTTGGCCACAGTCCCCGTGCCTCAGTTTCCCCCTCTCCTCCGTGAAAACTGTGGATATTTGTGGATATTGACAGAAAACCAAGCAGTAATTGGGGAAAAAAGAGGATTTTTTTTTTTCCTTTTGATGGGTGAAACTTCTCCTTGTGAACTCCCGTGGGACTGGAAACTCCTCTTCTGAAACATCCTTGAAAATTTGGGATGGAAAAGGTCAGTTTTGGCTGCTGGTGGCCAACAACCCCTCTGAAGCGTGGTGGGTGTTTTGCACGGAGCAGCAGAGCCGGGATTATTGCTCCTGTCAGCCTGGGATGAATGGAAAACACAGGGATGGGATGGATGGAGGCTGGAGCTGGAGCTGACAACGAGCTGAGTGATCGGCCCCGAAAGCGGCGCAGAGCTCGTTAGGGCCGTCGCTTTTATTGGGGTTTTTATTCCCAGATTTTCCACTGTCTTTTCGGGAAGCTGCTTGCGGCTGCCACGGCAGCTGAGGAGCCCTTCAGAAACTTGGCCAAACGCTCCACGAAAACCAGCCCTGACTCCTCAAAATTCCTGGGAGCTCCGTGCCCAGATGTCACAGGCGGGAGCAGCTCTAATAACCTACAAATGAGATTTGGGTTTTTAAGTAGATTACGCTGAAGGGATTTTTTTTCTCCCCGTTTTTTTTTTTTTTTTAGGGTAAATGATAGGGTTGCAATCGGATCTCTTGATGAAATCGGCTTTTTGGGGGGTGGGGAAGGATTGCATGCAGCAGCTTGGCTCCGGCACGGGAGCTTAAATCTGTCTTCCATCAGAAAGGCTGGAAATGGCTCTGTGTGTGATGGCATTCGGATTTCATGGACATGAGTCCATCCCACGGCAGTGCTGCTGCCTCTGGGGAGGCTCCGAGCCCCAAATGACCCTTAGGAAGGAATTCCTGGCTGGAAGGGTGGGCAGGCCTTGGCACAGGGTGCCCAGAGGAGCTGTGGCTGCCCCTGGATCCATGGAATTGTCCCAGATTCCAGCAGTGCTGCAGGTGCAGCCCTGGCAAAGAGCAGGAACGGGGTGCAAGAGCTTCCAGTCCCAGAGGAGCTGTTTCTGGAGCCCCTCTGCTCTGGAGCCAGGCTGGGAGAGCTGGGAATGTTCCCCTGGAGAAGGGAAAAATCCAGGGAATGCTCAGAGTCCCTGGAGGGGCTCCAGGAGAGCTGGAGAGGGACTGGGGACAAGGCCTGGAGGGACAGGACACAGGGAATGGCTCCGACTGGGCAAGGGGAGATTGGGCTGGGATCTGGGCAAGGAATTCCTGGCTAGGAGGGTGGGGAGGGGCTGGGCTGGAATTCCCAGAGCATCCCTGGATCCCTGGCACTGCCCAAGGCCAGGCTGGACATTGGGGTTGGATCCACCTGGGACAGCGGGAGGTGTCCCTGCCATGGATGGGGTGATATTGAAGGAACCAAATCATCTTTGAGATCCCTTCCTTCCCAAACCATTCCGTGAGTCTCTGGTTCCCGGGAGTTGGGCTTTGGAGCAGGACTGGGCAGCTGGAGATGCCACCAGGGAAAAAATCAGGGAAAAGCCCGGTCTGGGAGGTCACTGAGGCTCTCAGAGCCCTCCCACCCCCACCCCGTGCACGGCTCACTTCACACGCGATGTCACACCACCCCTGCCACCCTCTTGGCTTGGGAAGAATCCCAGGAATCCCGGGAGCGTGGTGTTTTTCCAAGGAAAGGGCAGCACCACCGGGCTGCCTTCCAGAGAAACCAACACCCTCGGGAATGCCGCGTTGAAAAGACGGGAGAAGCGCCGGGTGGGTTGGAGGGTTTGTTTTGGAGATAACATCTCCCACCCCGCGTCCTCCTGCTCTGCTCCGGCTCTCCTCGCCTGCGGCTGGGGCCATGAGGAGCTCCCCTGTGCTTCCCAAATTTCCCTGTAATGCCACATGGATCCTGCCTGGGCTGGACCCTCTATCAACATGTTTGGGTCACTTTGGCCTTGTCTATAGTGACATCATCAACATTAAGTGATGTTTTCCCATCGCCTTTCAAGGTGTGAGCAGCATCCTGAGAGAGGCGACCTCAGGAGCAGTTTCCTCCTCTAAAATTGGTCCTGAAGCCTAAATTTGCTTTTATGGCATCTTAAATTAGGCTGGGACTAAGTTAAACCCCAGCTCATTCAGCTGATCTTTAAAGCTGCGAGTTTTGCCTTGAAAGTGGACGAATTGAAGTGGCTTTGTGTCACTCTCATGCTTTTGGTGGCCTCAGTGGCCTTGTTCTCCCCTGGCTTCCATGCCCTGAGTCAGGGCGGTGTTTTCCAAGGGATGGATCCTTAGCCTGGAGGAGAGGAGGCTTCAGGGAGATCTTCAGCACCATCCAGGGTGTGAAGGGAGATCACAGCAAGGCTGGAGAAGAACTTTTCCAAGGACAAGCAGGAATGGCTTTAAGGTGGAAGGGTGGAGATTTAGATTGAGGGAATTCCTGGCTGGGAGGGTGGGGAAGGGCTGGAATGGGATTCCCAGAGCAGCTGGGGCTGCCCCTGAATCCCTGGAGGTGTCCAAGACCAGGCTGGACATTAGGATTGGATCCACCTGGGATAGTGGGAGGTGTCCCTGCCCGTGGGATGAGGTGGGTCACGATGATCTTTCAGCTCCCTTCCCACCCAACCCATCCCATGATTTTGTGTTAAGCATTTGGAGCTGCTTCCTGTGACTTTTTCCTGTGGAACTGCTGGAAAAAAAGGGTTAAAAAAGGAGCGCTGAGACAAAGAATGTGAATTTTCAGAGGAGCCCCTTGGCCTCGGACTTTTGGGACTCTCAGAAGTTCTCAACCAACGCCTCAGAGCTCGACCACATCTCTGCAGGGGTCGAACGCGTCCACCTTCTCCAGAATCATCCGTGGAGTGACTCTCCCCGGGGATCCAAGCCCTGTGCCATCAATTCTGTCTCAGCGAGGACGCTTTTCCTCAACACCTCATCAAGGGATATTTCCTCGCTGCCGCTCCGGCTCCCGACTGTCATCCCAGAGCTGTGGGATTTTTCCCGAGCGCGGTGCCGGTGGAGCCGAGGCGACTGTGGTTTGGTTGTAGCTTTGGGCTAAGCTAAGCCAGATGTTCTGGCCCTTTTTTTGAAGCCGTTCCTCCTTCTCCCCGTCGCATTCCTTTCATTGCTGGAGCTTTTCGGAGAATCTCTGCTCCTGCGGGGAATCCTGGACCGGTGTTAATCCGTTACTTCTGGGCATTCCAGGAAAATGGAAATCCAGCTGTAATTCACAGCAAACGGCACGCTGGGTTTGGGGTGAAGAGCTGGGAGAGCCCACGACCACCCCAGGTCAGGCAGCAGAGCCGAGGAGCCGAAGAAATGATGGAGAAACCTCCTTCAACCTCGTTTCCAAGAGTTCTCCCAGCGGTGCTTGGAAGAGGGAAGGAAGGGAATTTCCACAGATAATTTTGGGAGGTGGGAAGCTCAAGGGTTGGATGATATTGGGCAAGTTTTGCCCTTGATTTTTGTAGAGCTGTTGGAAGGCGTGTCCTGCCTCGTGGGATTTGAGGCTTTATTGGAGTTCATCCGTTGATTTCTGGTTCAGATTAAAAGAAATAAGCCCCAGAAAACCCCACAGCCAGATAAATTGATAGGGAAATACCACAAGGAGGCCAGTTTCGCCAACCAGTACATCTGAATTTCATGATAACTCTAAAATTGGGAAGAAACAGGATTTTTCACCTGTGAGCAGAGAACTGCGAGTTTCAACCCTGCTCCAAACCTGCCAGAATCGCTCAAGAAAATTCCTTAAGAAGCTCCTGGTTTTCTTTCAGAGAAAATCCGAAGCATGGAGTGGTTTTTACTTATTGGTTCTATATTTTTTATTATTGTTGTTATTTATTATTATTATTATTAATGTTATTACAATAACATATTTCAGTTTTTCAGCTTGAGTCTCAGTATTGTAGCCTGAGCCTCACGGCCTCTGAATTTTTTTGGAAAAGCAATGAGTTAAAAATCTCTGCCTTTCCAGACGCCCTCGTTTTGTCTCAGGGCTGCAATTCTCGGGAGTTGGTGTTAATTGCTGAATAATCTCCGTGACACTGATGATGAGTGACAACGCAATTATGCTGCTGGAGCTGCTCTGCTGAGGAATTTGGCTGCAGAAGTTGCCTGTGGTTCCCACAGGTGAAACCCTTACCTCATTTCACCAGAATTTGGTTGTCTGGTGAAGGTTAAGCCAAGAAGGAGAAGCTGAACAATCGGTTCTGGTTTGAGCGAAACGAGGGGATGGAGCAAAGCTGGGATTTGTGGAAGGTTGGTCGTGTCCTTCCTGTGGGGCAGCCCAGCACCAGCATTGAACAGAATCCTAAAAACTTTGGGGTGGAAGGGACCTTAAATCCCATCCCATCCCACCTCTACCATGGCAGGGACACCTCCTGCTGTCCCAGGTGGATCCAACCCCAATGTCCAACCTGGCCTTGGGCACTGCCAGGGATTCAGGGATTCTCTGGGAATTCCAGCCCAGCCCCTCCCCACCCTCCCCGCCAGGAATTCCTTGCCCAGATCCCAGCCCAATCTCCTTTTGCCCAGTGGGAGCCATTCCCTGGGTCCTGTCCCTCCAGGCCTTGTCCCCAGTCCCTCTCCAGCGCTCCTGGAGCCCCTGCAGGCCCTGCCAGGGGCTCTGCGCTCTCCCTGGAGCCTTCCCTGCTCCAGGGGAACATTCCCAGCTCTCCCAGCCTGGCTCCAGCCCTGCAGCAGCTCCGGGGCGTCCTCTGGGCTCTCTCCAGCAGCTCCAGGCCCTCCTGCTGCTGGCCCAGGGCTGGGACATCCTTGGTTTGAATTAAATTTACAAATAAGCGGCGCCCAGTAATTCCAGCCACAAGATCCACACCCCAGTCCGTGTCCGTGTGTCTATGGCAGAACGGTGACCTCGGTTCCTGGGTTTAAATCCCCCCAGATCCATTTTTGCGTGCAGAACCAACCTGTTCCCCATGTTTTAAACCATCTTTTGAGGTGGCTTTGTGACACTCAAACTGGAGCTGTCTGGTTGGTCACGGGGTGAGGGGGTGATGGAAATGCTCCATCAGACAAGTTCACAGCCAGGATTTACTCCCCTGCAGTAAAATCCTAAGGACCACTAAGCTGGGTTTAAACACCGAGGAGATCTATGGGCCTTGTCCCCTGGTGAGATGAGAGTTACTCCCAGTGATAAACTTTGCCTGGTCAGGCGCTGCATTTGTGATGTGTTTAGGAGTGTTCCTCTCCCAGCTTTCACTCAGGAGTGTCTCAGATCATTAAAAACACAAATTAAACTTCCAGGCAGCCCTGCCTGGGCGGGAGAGGAAGCTTTGTGCTGGTTTTACAGCCTGGCAGCTCACATGTTGGTGGTGTTTCAGAGCAGCAGAACTCCTCCATCTCAATTCCCACCACCCTGGCTGGCACTCTGCTCCATGCCTTGCAGTTGGGAAGCTTAAACGGGATTTACAAACGGGACATGGAGCAAATGAAGGATTCTTTTCACCTGAAGTGATGGCAGAGGCCTCTCCCATCTCCTAGGCTGGGTTTCAAGCTGGGGCAGCCCTCGCCCGACTCAGATGCTGAATTTTGGGCCTGGGCTGAGGTGTGAGGCCAGGCTTTGTTGGCAGCCTGGAGCTGTAACCTGATTAATCTGAGCAGGTAGAGAGGAACACGATCCATCAGCAGCACCGCTGGCAGCACAGCCAGGCCAGCAGGGAATTTTTCATCAGGGGCCCTCCGAGAGGAGGTGTACGTTACCGAGGGGGAAGAAAGGAGAGAACCTAAGCCAGGCTTTCATCCGCGGGGATATTGCCTAACCCACGAGGAATCCTTTCATCAATAAATTACCAGAAGAATGGGGGGAGGTTTCGAAAGATCCGCCTGTTAACGCGCTCTCACCCGGCAGATTTAAGGAACATTATATTTTGGCCTGGGCCGCCTCGCAGCAGCGCGGAGGTGAGAACAGGCAGCCCGAGGAAGGTGAGACCGCGCCGCGTGCGGCGAGGCCGGGCGCGGAGCATCCGTCAGCGCAGAGCCGAGCAGGCCAACGCGCCGTGACCGCTAAGCCAGGATTGAATAACGGCAGGAAAAACCCCAGCGGGCGCCTTTTGTTCCCCCACCTGGCCGCCGGCCACGCCGCGGATCCTCCCTTGGAAGGGTGGCCGTGGCAGAGCTGACATCTGGGTGGCTTTGTGACAGCTCCCGCCTGGCGCCCCCGGGGGATCCCCAGCCCCGAGCCAGCCCCGGGCCTGACGCGGATTTATCCCTCAGGAGCGACCCGAGCACGTTCTGAGGTGGCAAAGATTGAAATGCTCGTCTCAGCTCGGGCTTAAGTGCTTGTCTCGGGTTTAAAAACGCTCCTGGGTTCAATTTCTCGTAAGGTCCGTGTGACAGTGAAGAACAAAAGAGGTTTTAGCGCCTTTCCAGGAAGGTGTCGGGGCACGCTGTGGGTGCATTGAGCAGGCGCTGCTGCTCCTGGAGGGATTTTCTCCAGTCCCAGGGCAGCAAAGTGGCTCCGGGATTGCACCCCCACGTCCCTGTCCCTCGTCCCGCGCTCCCTCGCTCGTGTCAACTGGCACAGGCGCAAGAACTAAGTCAGAACAGAAAGCAGAAGAATTCCGGGCCTGATCGAACTCCCGTGGCGTTTACGGGGTGGAAACTTCCCCAGAAATGCAGATTTCCAAAGGCCTCTTGCTGTCGACGTGTTTTTGTTGCTGGTTTTTCAGGAATTCTGCACCACGAGTCGCCTGCTGCTGCTGACAATTGGGCAAGTGGTTTTAGTGGCAATGAAAGGGGTCGTTTGTGAGGGGTGATGAGCAGGGAGCAAACCAGAGCTGGGATTTACAATCTGTTTGCTCCCATCCTGCCCTAATTTCCTCGCGTTTACTGCGTGCAAATCGTTCTCCAAGTCCAACCTCAAGCACGCTGGCTTTTCCAGCAGGCTGCACCAGCACGGGGAGCGTCAGCTCTGGAGTTCTGGGTGCCTTGTGTTCATGGAATCATGGAATCATGGAACCATGGCCTGGTTTGGGTTGGAAAGGACCTGAAAATCATCTGATTCCGTGGGCAGGGCCAGCTGCCCCACACTGGATGGTAAATGGGAGTTGGGCCCTCTTAGATCCCACTTAGGTCCACCTCTTCACGAAATTCCAGGCTGTTTTCCTCCAGCCATGCACTCTGTGCCTAGCAGAGCCTCTCCAGGGACAGTCATTCCACAGCCAGAGCCATTCCATGGTGGCAGCTGGAGAAAATCCCCCCACAAAGCAAATTTCCTGTCACCCACCGACCTGAAGCTCACAAACCCCGACTTTTCCTATGTCCCAGCTTGGCTTCCCACGGGAGAGAGAAAATTTCAGATCTTTCCCTGCAGAATCTGCTCTCCGTTTGGATGTTGGCAAAGAAGGGGTGGCTGGGAGCCTTCCTCATAAATTCTGTTTTTCCAAAGCAATGAGGCCTTGCTGCAGAGCGAGCTGCTGAATTACAGCCCGGAGGAATCGCTGGTGTCAGCTTGGAGTAGCTCCGGATCATCGTGAAGGACGAGAGACAGGAGGAATTTTAGGTTTTTCAGTGTTTTGACTGGCAGGTTTTGCTTCATTTTGATCCTGACCATTGCAACCCCAGTAATTGATGCTGCAGGAATCCGTGATTAATATCCCAGTGTCCCTTTCTTGCACGAGAAGGAAAAATGCTTCTACCATACGTTAAAAGCTTTTAGGGATCTTTCGGCTGGATTCCCTCAGAGTTTCTCTTCCAGAGGCATCCCAAATCTCCTAGCAGCCCCAAATCAGAAAGTTCAGGTGGTAAAAGCTTGCAAAGGAATAAATCCACTCTTTGCCCTACATTTCAAGTGAGAATATCCAGGAGAATCTATGGAGTGGTGCGTGGGGTGGATCCCTCTGGATCACCCATTGCATGTGGGATTTGTTTATCAGATCCCTGAATTCATCACTCACATCTTTGGTTTCTGGGGGTTTTGGTCCTCCAGTTCCTTACAAACACAGAAAAACCGGGCTCTTCCCCTGGCTTTGGATTTGCTCTGCCGCCGTTGCCTTGGGAATGTCGTTTCACCCTCCTTAAACCTCGGCTCACCTCAGGGATGGTGAGAAACCTCAGAGATGTGTAACAAAGTCCTCCCGAGACCTCAAGCAGACCAAATGAGTTTTATCCCGATCCTTTACACCTTTATGGCATAAATCCATAACTGTTTCCCAGGGATAATTTCCTAATTATTTAGTGGGAAGGAACTCCTGGCTGTGAGGGTGGGGGAGGACTGGGATGGAATTCCCAGAGAAGCTGTGGCTGTCCCCTGGATCCCTGGAAGTGTCCAAGGCCAGGTTGGAGCACCCTGGGATAGTGGGAGGTGTCCCTGCCCATGGCACGGGTGGCACTGGATGGGATTTAAAGTCCTTTCCCACCCGAACCATTCCATGATCTCAAATGTCCTTTCCATCCTGGGAAAAAATCCAGCCACGCGCAGATTTGGGGTCACGGGCGGCTCCACCGGCACGAAATCGGTGCTGACCTTGCGGGGCAGGAGCGTGACAGGATCAGCAAAGCCACGGACGTGCCGGGGCAGAGGGAAGGAGGAAGCCAGAGATCCCTTATCAGGCAAATCCTGCCTCCGAGGTGCTTCCAACTGTTTGGAGCGGAGCCAAGCTCATCTTCGGAGCTCCGCTGCCAAAATTCCCACAAGGACTTATCTGATCCGCGGGGAAAGGGAGCAGCCTCCAGTGCTTCCCGCACGGTGGGGTGTCTCCCAGGGGAGGCTGGGCTGGGCTCACACCTGCCTGCGGGAGAGGGGAAGCCAAAAACGGGAGCCAACATTTTTTTTTTTCTGGAGCGCGAATCCTCCGCGGGACGGCTGCAGCTCGGGCTGTGGCGACCACGGAGGCTGGGGCGGGTGGCCCAGATGTCCTCAGCTCGGATTAAGGATTTGTGGTTGGGAATATCAAAGCGGGGACACATCAGTGGTGGCAGTTCCTGGAGCGTCCAAGGGTTTTTCCTTGGGTTTGTGGCAGTGCTGTTGTTTCCTCGGTTTGCTGGTGGGATGGTTGTGGAATCATGGAATGGTTTGGGTTGGAAAGGGGTTAAAGGCCATCTGTGCCTGCAGTGAGCCAGGACGGCATCAGTTTGCTCAAAGCCTTGTCCAACCCGACACTGGAAGTTTGCAGGGATGGAGAATGGAGAGGAATTCTATAAAATAACTCTCCAAGTTGAGAGGAACCCCCCAAAAATGCTCCCACCTCCTCCAAAACCCCGCAGGCAACTGCCCACCAACCAAACCAAGGCTTGGGTGATTTCTTGTATTTCATTTTGTCTCCTGAGATGACCCAAATCAGCCTGACCTTGGGTTACAGCTCAGTGAGCGACGGCAAACGTCGGAGGCAGGAATTCCTGACCTCACCGAAGGGGCACATCCGTGCCCAGGTGATGAGAGCCAGGTTGCTGAGCCAGGAGAGAAAACAGCGTTTTATGAGTCAAACATGGTGTTTGGAGGAGCAAACCTCAACCTCACATCTCCCCTCGTGCTCAGATGGCAGCTGATGAAAAATCCAGGTATTACTCACCAGATTTTATCGACTTTCCACCCCCGAAGGGCCCCCAGATACCATCACCACCTTCAGTGTTCGCACGTTTTAATTTTGGGGCAGCCCGTGGTCTTGTTGGGAGATGTCAGCACTCTGCCTTTCAGAGTCTGCCCACAAAAAATAAAAACCCCAATAAATGAAAAAATTGTAAAAAAAATCATGAATTCTGGAGAGAAGGAAGTGGCAGGAGGTGCCTAACGAGGGTTGTGCTCGCCCGTGTCCCCTCTGGGTTCTTCAGGGTCTGATCAGATCAGGTTCCTTCCTATCTCAAGCCGACCTGGAGGGTTTTGACAGCTTCAAAACACTCAGTGAACTTTATCAAGCAGAGATTTTTCAGATGGAGCCTGGGCTCCACCATGGTCTGGTGCCAGGAACCAGCACAATTCCTGCTTCCCCTGCTGCCAGCTCCGGGGTTTTCTGATTTAATTTGGGAAACGGTGACAGGACCCTTCTGTCCTGGCCATAATGAGATGGGAAAATAATCCTGGCTGTAAAACTGGAATAGCTGGTGAGCTTCACTCTCTGAAAGCTCAGGAGGGTCTGCCAGGTGTTCTCCAGCTCTTGGTGGGGAGAAGGAGACTGGAGCTGGCTCTCCTGGGTGAGCAGAGTGGGCTCTTCTGGAGGATGGGTCTGATGTGGATCCCTGTGCTCAATCCATGCGTGATTCCTGGTTTAATGGTTGGACTCGGTGATCCAGAGGGTCTTCTCCATCCTGAGTGTTTCTATGGAGCTGTGGTTGGCCGGAGCTCGGATTAATTAATTTAAAGGATTAAAGGATTACTTGGTTAGGGCTTCCTTCCATCCGAGGAGGGATGTGTGAGCCCTGTGCTGCAGGAGAAGCTGCAGCTGCTCTCCAGGAAATTGGGAAAACATGAGGAATGCTCTCCTGGGACAGCTGGACATGGATTATTGTCCACCAAGAGATGGGCAACGCTTTGGGATAGCCAGGACCAGGACCAGAGCGGGCCGTTGCCCCTCAAATTAGTGAACATCAGCTGCTAATGATGAAAAATGTCCCATTTGTCAACAACACAGTAATTTTTACTTGATATTCCACCATTTTGAGGCACTTGAGGGTAGACACCGTAAGGCCGGAGGACACAAAGTGCTCCAGGGATTTAGGCTGAGCCGGAGACTTGGCTTTTCCTCGCTGCTCCGTCGGCGAGCAAGGAGCAGGATCAGCCGAACGTGTTCCCTGTGTTTTCTTTCCCGAAGCTCCAAACCCATCCAAATCCCCCCTTCAGCAGCTCACGGTTTTTTTTTTCCTAGGACTGTCATTCCCGACTGAACAAATTTTTTTTTTTTTTATTATTTTCCTTTTTTTTTTTTTTTTTTTTTTGAAAATCCAAATCAATTCCTCCCGGAGCCTCCTCATGCCGGGAGCTCTTCCATTAATATCAGATGGGGAAGGCGGGCCAGGCCCTGAAAGTGGATATAGTTTGCATTTGAAGGAAGGTTTTGTGTATGAAACTGAGAAATGCGTCCCAGTCTGACACCGGTGATTGATTGCAGCTCTGCTAAAGATTAGCCAGACGTTTTAAGCACCGCAATTATTCATCTGTTCAGAGCTGGATCTATATTTAAACTGGGCCTAACAACGGGCGGACGCCGGGTTCTGCTCCCGCACAGGCCCCGCGCCGGAGCGGGGAGGGAAAAGGTGAATTTTGGGGTTGATTGCTGGATTTTTCCATGGTTTTTTGGGGTTGATTACTGGATTTTTCCATGGTTTTTTGGGGTCGATTGCTGGATTTTTCCACGGCTTTTCGGTGCCGTGGGAGTCTCCGGCACAGCCGGCCCCGTGCACACATGATGTCAATTAGGGTTGAGCCAGGCTTGGCACCACAAGGACGGGGTGGGACATGGCCAGGGAGGACAGGGGGACCAGGAGGGGTCGTGGGGAGCAGTTTGTGGCCAGGGTCTTCACCGGAGAGCTCCCAGTAACACCAGCAACCCCCAGGGCCTCGTGGGGAGTCTGGGCCCAGCGGTGTCTGCAAAGGGTTTTGGGATCAATGGGTTGAGGCTGTAGGATAAAAACATTGGGGTTTTTGCTTTCCCTGCTGTTGGTGGAGGTGGAAGCCCAAGCCAGGAGCTCATTGAGGGATTTCTGGTGCTTTCCGTGGATGGGCAAAGGGATAATGGTGCAGCTTTCTGCTCCACCAGCTCGGAAACCAACCTGAGGTGATGTCATCTCGGTGCCTTCAGTGACACATCCTGAGCCAAAGAGCTTCAGTTTCCACCTGGAAACCATCAGGGGCACCTTGCAAACCACACAACTGCCCCTCTTTGCCAGCTTTTATCATGGAATCATGGAATAGGTTGGGTTGGAGTGAACTTAAAGTTCATTTCCAACCCCATCCATGGCAGGGACACCTCCCACCATCCCAGGTGGATCCAACCTGGCCTCGGGCACTGCCAGGGATCCAGGGATTCTCTGGGAATTCCAGCCCAGCCCCTCCCCACCCTCCCAGCCAGGAATTCCTTGCCCAGATCCCAGCCCAATCTCCCCTTTCCCAGTGGGAGCCATTCCCTGGGTCCTGTCCCTCCAGGCCTTGTCCCCAGTCCCTCTCCAGCTCTCCTGGAGCCCCTCCAGGGACTGTCAGCATTCCCTGGAATTTTCCCTTCTCCAGGGGAACATTCCCAGCTCTCCCAGCCTGGCTCCAGAGGGAATTTTTCATTCCTTGACTTATTTTGGCCGATCAGCTCTGCCTCAGGACCCAGCAGTGCTCCCCGCCGTCCTTTCCTTGCTCTGATTTCCCATCAGTGGGAGCAAGCAAACCCTGGCTCATGCATTTGCTTCACTTGAAGGCTTATCCCAGAGATATTTTTAGGCAAAAACAGTGGATTTGAGCCTCTGGATGAATTCTGAGGGGTCTGGGGAAGGTAACTCAGACAGCCAAGCCTCTTGCCAGCAAACCTCCATCAATTATTGACCGCGCTGCTCTCGCTGCCGGCTTTGGAGAGCTCGGCAGATCAAAGGGAGCCTGGGACCCCTTGGCTTGGGAAGAGGGGCCGTGAACTGCCGGGAATGCTGCTGGAAAACCCAGCCTCGTGGTGCGTTTCCTGGTGGGAAGGCCGGGGGACGGCGCGGTCACGGCCCCGGCGTGACGGCGCGGCGATTCCTCGGCGCGTTCGTCACCCGCGGAGATTCGCCGCTCACGGCCAGCGTGCAAACTCCCAAAATGTTCCCTCAAAAAAAAAAACCAGCTTTTGTTTTACCGCTTTCCCGGTGTTTTCTGGTGCCTTGGGATTTCCCAAATCCAGTGGAACCTGCCTGGTAGATGAGGATGAGGATGATGAGGGTGAGGGTGAGGACAGATGCAGCAAACTCAAGGTGCGGCGTGGCCGTGAAAGGGTTCCTTGGCTCCTTGCCCTCTTCCCGCTCTTCCAGTGGAATTCCTTGTGGAATTCTAGTGGAATTCCTTGATGGAATTGATGGCGCAGTCGAGTACAGGTGATTTTTTTTGATTCAGAAATATGGAGATTTGTTGTTTTGATCCCGTTTTGGGGTGATTTATCCCTGTTCGGGCTCTGGAGGAGTTTGGCTTCACGTGCTCTCACCTCTCGTACTTTGCAATATTAATAACTCTCCCTGCTCCTGAGTGAAATTCCAGGGGTTTTTGACCCCAAATAATCAATTTTTTTTTTGGGAATGAGAAGCCCTGCAAAATTATTGATGGGTGTCCCATAACCTCGTGCTCCTACCATGGGTTTGGAAATGGGGAAATGAAGCCAAAAATGGATGGAAAAGGGGAATATGAGGCAGGAGTACTAAAATACTTCAGTATTAATAAGTATTAGTGAGCTGCAAAGGTCATTAAGCCAAAGGGAGGGGTTGGGGGCGCCCAGGAATCTTTTTTGGGAATTATTCCTGCTCCATGATAATTCCCTCAGTTGTAGGGATTGCCCTGTGCTGTTACAGGTCTTGTCCCTGGGGAAAAAAAAAGAGGGAGGAAAAGGAAGGAAAATGGGGAAAAAACAGGAAAAGGGAAAGAGAAATGAGGAAATGGGGGAAAAAAGGAAAAAAAGGGGAGGGGAAGAAAAGGAGAAGGGGGGGAAATGGCTAAAGGGTGGAAGGAAAAGGGAAAAGAAGGGAAGGAAAATAGGGAGATAAAAAATGGGGGAAAGAAGAAAAAAGGAGGGGAAGGAAAAAGAAAGAAGGGGAAGAAAAAAAGGAGAAAAACAAGACAAAAAGGGGGAGAATAGAAAAAAGAGAGAAAAAGGAAAAAAGAAGGAAAGAAAAAAGGGACAGAAAAGGTGAGTGGGGAAGGAAAATCAAGATATGAAGGAAAAAAGGAAATGGAATGCAGGTGATGAAAAAAGACTGCCCAAAAAAGGGAAAAAAAACCCCAAAACCAGGAAGGGAGGACGAAAAAAAAAAAGGGGAAAACATGAAAAAAAACGGGAGAATGGGATGATCTTGAAGTTCCCTGGTGTCCCAAATCATTCCATGATCCTCTGAACCGGGCAGAAGATTTTGGCACCTTTTTGTCCGGGTACCTAAGGCAAAACCCCATCCCTGTATTTGTCCCTATAAATCCTCGTATTTGTCCCTATAAATCCCTGTATTTTTCCCTATAAATCCCTGTATTTTCCCCTATAAATCCCTGTATTTTTTCCTGTAAATCCCTGTATTTTTCCCTGCAAATCCCTCTATTTTTCCCTGTAAACCCCTGTGTTTTTCCCTCTAAACAAACCCCTGAGCCTTTCCCGCTCGGCGTCACCCCTGGGAGGGAGCTGCCAGCAGGAGCTTTGCTCCACGTGTTCCCTTGGCTCCGGGAAGGGGACAAGTGGAATTTATGATTCCGAGAGCCCCCATTGTCAGGATTTCCAAATCCAACATCTGCCGGCCTTGGAAAAAGTTGGTTTTGTTCCTGCAATTAAAGCACCACAGAAATATCCAGCGGATGAGGTGCTCCAGGCTCCGCGGGTCACGGAACTCGGCCTTGCAGATGTTGGTGAGCTGGGTTTTGCTAGGCTGGGGTTTAGGTTTTTGGGGTTTTAGAGGTGCTGTAGGTTTGTGTTTGGGGTCGGGGTTTGGTTCTGGGCACCCTGGTAAAGAAATGGGAGTCGTGGCCCTGAACTCTGCCCGGCCTCAGAGCTTTGCTGACAGAAATTTTGGCCTCCCAGACAAAAGGGAGGGGGAAAAAAAATCCAAAAAGCGAAGCAGGTGAGGTCGTGTGGAGGTGAAAAGAGGCTGAAAAATGGGAATGGGGCTGGGATAAACCTGGTGATGGCTCAGGAGCAGCAGAGCAGCACGGCCAAGAGGTTCTTAGTCAAAAAAAAGGGAAAAGGGATATTTAGGGAAGTGAGGATGAGAATAAAATTAGGAATGCAGAGGTGAGACCCTGCGAGGGAGGGGTTTCATGTTGGCCGTGGAGCCAGCTTGAAATTCCCATTCCAGGATTCCGTGAATCAAAGGAAAACATCAACCACCACCAGTTTGTATCCAGGAGGGGGAGGGAGCTGGAAAACTGAGCTGGAATTTGCTCCGTGGACTCATTGGGTTGTCCCAGCATTGGGTGTCTGAGGGCAGGCCTGGCACCCTGACACTGCTCTGAGGTGCCAGAAAATTTCCAGGGAAAAAACAAGAAAACTTCCAGGGAAAAGCCAAAAAAATTTCCAGGGAAAAACCAAAAAAAAATTTCCAGGGAAAAACCAAGAAAGCTTCCAGGGAAAAACCAAGAAAACTTCCAAGGAAAAGCCAAGAAAAATTCCAGGGAAAAACCATCTCCGGAAGGGGTATTTGTGCCCTAAAGCAGTGTTTGATAATCCTTAAAAAAATCCATTTACAGAGCTGAGGAGAAGGAAGAGATTTATTTATCTAAAGTTATTCAAGTTTTCTGCCGCAGAATTCCCAATTTTTACATATTCCTAAATGTTCCAGAAAACTAAAGCGGGGTTGAAACAATTTGCTCCAAGTCCCATCAACTCCATTTGAGGGCTCTGATGATAAACTGTCGAGAAATCCAAGGTTTTGTGGTTTATCCTTAAAAAAATCCGTGGAAAACACGCATTTCCAATCCTTATCTGTGCACTGGGGAGGTTTAGGGTGAAGTTTTCCTGGAAATTGATTTTTCAATATGGATTTTCTGTTATTCTGGGTGGGAGCTTTGGGTGGAGCAGGTGAGTGGTGAGATCCCGGTGATCCCGTGGGATGCTCCGTGGGGGTTCCCTGAGGCCACCTTGCCACAAAAGCTCCTGGATTGGGACTCGGATCCACCTTGTGGGGCTTCCTCAGCAGGAGGTGGGACCCAAAGTCTCCAATGTCTTCCTACAAGGGTGCAAATGTGTTGATTCCGTGGTAGGTTTTGATTTCTGGGGAGATTTCTCCACTAAGAAGGTTCTCCAGCCTGGGGCAGTGGTGGATTCAAAATCCCTGCGGATGTGGCACT
>WEZZ01006980.1:2242-14790 GCA_013400585.1 Chloropsis cyanopogon | reverse complement strand
CTGTCAGGAATGATGGATGAACTAAGCAGCCCACGATAAGCTGATTATTAGGAGTTTTTCCCTTGTTGATTCCTGAGAATCTGCTCATCCAAATGACAAAAACTCCCTTTGCCTTCAGTGAGGTGCCTGAGAAGCTCTAAAACACTAAAGGAGCAAAATGAGNGGCTTTCTGTTCACTTCCTAGGGTTGCTTCTTGAAGTCCATTACTGGTTGTGGAGAGTTGAGTCACCTTATCGACTGTGGCATGTTATCCATCATGGAAATCTTAGAATTGAACCATCTGTGTTCAGTCCTGGCTGGAGCTGGACTAATACAAACCATTAATTTAAACATCAACAAAACCAACACTTTATCCCAATTTCAATTAGGAAAAAAGTGTCATCAGTTTAAATATTGGCTCTGCTAATTGACTTTGAGTGATCTGTTCCCCCATTGCTATTGGAACGAGCAATATTTCCTCCAGCCTCCGTCAGCCTCAGGAAGACAGTTTGAACCCTTCATTTCAGCTTTACTGTCCATGATTCTAGCCCCACAAATGCCCAAATTCAGATCCCTAATTTCTTTTTCCCTGAAGTTCATCTTGATTTTGAAGGACAGTGACAGGTGAAGTGGATTTTCTTTCTGTGACTCCCACGGGATCATTTTTATTTGGGTGTCTTTTAGCATGCAGAGACTCTGCCAGCAGAATATACACAATTTGAGAACAGACAATGCTAAGAAGCAGCTGAATCCTGGGATGAGGGGGATTTCTCCTTCTACAGACAAATCTGGTTCAGTCTAGGACCGAGACAATGTCTTCCATCTAGGATTGATAGCTGTGGCTGCCGCTGATCCTTTTTGGAAGTCCAGCCAAATCCCAAGCTGAGTACACATTGCAAAGGGGCAGTGCAGATACACACACAGCACCAGTGTCATCAGCCACACAAACAACACAGGGATTGATGTCTTCACTGCTTGTCACCTACATATACACAGGCAGCATTCCTATAAATATGAACACAGATAAGCTAGTCTTCCTCTTCCTTTCCAACAGATCAAGACTGAAGTTTGCTGATGAAAATGTGTGTGTACACAACTCCTATGACTTGCAGTGCTCTCTTTATCCCACTCTGCCCTGCACCTCTCCCCAGAATCAAGCAGAAAATAAGGTTTAATGAAAAGACTGGATGTCCTGCAACTATAGGGCACAAGGCTCCATAGCCTTGCGCCCCACAAGGGCTAAATTCTGACCAGCAGCTTGCCTGCATACAGCTGGTCCCTTTTATTCTACCTTCTCTTGATTTTTCTCATGTTTATTCTTCTTCCATCTACCCTGACCTCTCCCTTTCTCTGTCCTTCATATCCCAAAGAAATTACTTGTCCCTATTTGCCTTTTCCCTGTTCGTGCCAGGTTTTCTACATCTGTACCCACATACCTATTTCTTCTTCCATTTCCTCAGTTGCCTTGACTTTACATGCTGTTACTGATAGAGTTACTGGAGTGCTGCTGGCCTTGCAAGTTTCCACTCCCAAAAGAGTCTCAACTATTCCCCTCCAATTATTGTGAAGTTACTGTGTAGCTCCCCCTTATCCACCTGGGAAGTCCAGGCATTACTCACAATGCTGTCTGTAACAACTTTTAACTTATCGCTCTGTTATTTGCAGTTTTCAGAGTTGCTTGTGTCATGTCCAGGGTTTCTCATGGTCTGTTTGGTTATCTAAACCTCAGTCCAGGGCTTATTCACCTGTTGGCACACCTGAACAAAGAGCAGTTACTGGTGGATTCATGCTCACTGAAGACAGGTATGAATAACATACAAGGCTCTACTCCTGGACAGATTCTGCTGTCCAGCTGGCCATCAAACTGGTGTGGGAATTGTCAGGTTCTCACATTCCTTGATGCTGTGTTGCTAGCTTGCTGTCTTCTGACTCTCCACCAGGATTTTATACGTCTTGGCAGTATTTTTCTGAGCTCTTCAGAAAGTTAATACTGGCTTAACAGTAGTGAAGCTTCCTTTTCCCCTTCTTTTTTTCCTATTTTCCATTTCAATTCTCCATTGGGAGAAATTTATCTCTGCCTGGTCAGGTACCCAATACTGACAGATCTTTGTATATACACAATACAAAGTCCATTTGCATGGATGTAACAGAGTGCTCCTAACCCTTTGGAACTGGATGTCCATGAATTACTGTGTGCCAGTCAAAACAGGTTCCAGCCTGCCCAGGTATGAGTGGAGCAACAGTGGAAAAAAATCATTGCACAGTATAACCTTCCTGAGAGAAGTGTACAGCACCTCCTCACATACCAGATTCAAGGAGTGATCTGCAGCTGTTAAAATGGGAAACCTCCACAAACAAGGAATATGTGAGGAACAGACCACACTGAAGCAAGTTTGCCTCTGAAAGGGCTGCAGTCAGTGGTCACACCCCATACTGGAGCAGTGACACATGAGGGACAGGACAACTGGCATCCCTAAGCCCAGGACAACTGGAAGCATTGGGATTGAATGGCTGAAACCATATTACTTGGGGTGGCAGAAAGCATTACACACAGCCCCACAACTTCCTGTGCTGCCTGTTGGCTCCCTGGACAAATTCTGACAGACAGAGTTGATTTCATAGTGGAAAAAAAGGAAGCTGAAACTCAGGAGCAGAGGAGAAAAAAAATGTACATGAATACATTTGTCTAATGGTTTACATTCTTTTTCTTTTCCCAGAACCTCAATCATCGATAAAAGATTTGTGTACTTTGGTAGTAAATTAACTCAAGTAAAATTTCCCAACTTGGGACCATTTTTGTTTGCAACATCCGTATATTGGCGGAATTTTCTACCATGTGAGATCATTTTGGAATAAATCTGCTTTATCATCTGCACAAGTGGAAGCTTGTTTTAGAAAGCAGAAACATGCTCATAAAGCTCATCAGTGGTGACTTCCTGAATTCATCCACAGCTGTTGAAATAATGGGTCTTTTTGATTATTGAAATTACAGGAATTGCAATAGCACTCACATACACTTCTGGAAAAAGGAGAGTTGGACACTTTGGCATGTTTGCACATCAAACAACTGAAGTTCTTTTAATATGAAGCTAGTAAAAGGCACCTGGTTATTGTCTGATGAAAATAGGCTTCTCAGGGGGAAAAAACCCCAGTAGGTTAAGTTTACAGGGTATGTATAAAAGTTCATTTCTATTACTAATCTGAAATATTGTATGCAGTGACACTGAATCCTTCCAAATGTACTAGAATTTGAAGGACATTGGATTAGTCAGATAAGCATTGCTTATTTCCTTTCAAACACTGAAGAGGGAAGTGTTTCAAACAAGTCCAGCTATACTGGACAGCTGTGTTTAGCTTCTGCAGTTGTCAGTGCCTTTTCTGCAACATGCTTCTCCTGAGGACAACAATCATTACAAGAAAAACCCAGATTCCGAGGAGTTTTCTCACTGGAAATGTCTGGTTTTCATGGGTTGAACAGGAAGGGAATACGGAATCCTGTGGAACTGAGACATTTGAATAACACATTATGTGGCTCTGAATCTTCCTCAAGCACTCCCATTGCTTGAGGTGCTCTTTGAGTGTGTGTGGGTAATGAACAGTGAAGACCCTGCTGTGTTTTGTGTGGCTGATGACATTAGTGTGTTGTGTATGCATCTGCACCTTTGCAGAATGAACTCAGCTCAGGTTTTGGCTGGACTTGCAGAAGTGAAGAGCCACAGATAACATCCCTCTCTGACATACTGGGTTGTGCCTGGCCTTTTGTCTTGTGCCATCTTTGCCTCATGTTGTGAGAGCTGTGTTCTTTTGCTCAGAACATACATAATATGCTTTTTTAGGTCTTGTATCACTGTATCCAGATTAATTTTTTTTTTCTGTCTTCTTAATAACATCAGTCTGCCTATTTGCAGGGTTCAGTGCTGCTGCAGCACTACACTTAAATCATACATTTTCAGAGCAAATCAAGTCTGTGAATCAGGAATGTGAATATTGCTGTGATTGTATAGCTGCTGTTAAAGCTCAGGTGCTGCTGTTTTCAGAGGGTAGACCACTGGGTAGGTTTGCAACTTCCTGCCAGTCATTGCTCCTCCATTTTACCTTTTACAAGTTGTTAGAACCCTGCTACAGGCCATTTTAGGCCTTGGCAGAATCTCAAGGAGAAAAAAATAATAGAGAAAAGAAGAAAAAGACAGAATTCTCTCCTGTGTTAGTGAGCTGAACTAGCCCAGCAAAATCTGACAAATACCACAGTCAGTGGGAGGATATGGGTGGAAAACAGCTAAGATCACAGTTTTGAGAAAAGAAGTCTAGAGGGGTGGGCAGCCCATTTTCAGTACCAAGAAGGTGTAATTGTGTAACCTCTTCGTAACCTCATCCTTAAATATTAATAAATGGAACTGGATGTGTACCATGTTTCTCAGGCAGCCTGGGGAGCTCAGTACTGCTGCAGCCAAACACCAGTTTGGATGCCTCTGCTGGGGGCTGGAAAGCCTCAGGACTAGCAGTGCACAGCTCAGAGGTAAGGAAGGCTCTCAGCTGCAAAGCTCAGATGCCTCCCCTGAGAGCCTGAGTGAACCGTTCAGTTTCTGCATGGCCTTCCCCCAGTTCTTACAGGTGCAAATGACTGAACTGCATTGAACTGCACTACTTGACAGTTTTGAACAAGGTCCTTTGAATCTAGGCTATTAAGGCTCATCAGTTGTCATAGCAACCCTGTATTGTATGGATTTATATTATGAAGCTGTAATAAGGCTGTTGCTCATCCCTGTGAAATGAGGCATAAATCACTAATGCAGTTTCTCAGTGACAGCAGTTCTTTAAGTATTATTCTGACAGAGAAACTGATTTGCATTAAATGACATTTCTGTCAGAAAGACGAATGATAGGAGTGAAACTTTCTACAGGTATGCCATAAGCATTTTTATTTGTAACCCTCTGTAGAGTCACCTTCTACACTGAAATAATTTGTGTCATTAGAAGCCCCAGGAGAGGCTGTGCAAGGAATTACTAAACTCAGGTGAGATGTGTGAAGCCCTTGCTCTTGGCTTGTCCCATGCAGAGAATGCTGCACAGTAATTGAGTGCTGCTGAGATGAATTAGTGAATTTTTTGTTTAATATTTGTTCCCCATTGACATGATTCTTTTGTAGAACAGTAGCTAAGTGTACTTTTCTGTCACTGCTGTGCAGACAGTGCAGCTGTGCAAACATGGTATACTTAGATTTCCATAGGGTGCCATTGGTCAAGAAAGTGAAGTCATACACAAGTACAGACATCTATCAAATGATTAAAAATTAACTGCTGGCAGGTTTCAAAACGTAATGCTAAATAAGCTAGGCATGGTTTATTGTGAAG
Source organism: Chloropsis cyanopogon (assembly GCA_013400585.1). NCBI lineage: Eukaryota > Metazoa > Chordata > Aves > Passeriformes > Irenidae > Chloropsis > Chloropsis cyanopogon. The sequence continues at coordinate 9,460 of WEZZ01006980.1, read as the reverse complement.
GGGGTTTGTATTCTTTATCACTTATAAAGTCCCCATCCTTGGAAGTTTTCAGAACAGTTTTTACACAAAGCCACAGTGATTTGACATAGCTTTGAGGAAATTTCTGCTTGGACTGAAACCCTCCAAGGTTTCCTTACAACTTTCTGTACATTTTGGTGGCACAGATGGAAAAATCCCCAAACAAATAACATTTTAGCTAAGCAGATTGTTTTGAATGTCTGCTTTGTATACCAACATTAAAGCCTAGCAGTTAATTTAAGATCACCACTACTCCTGCAAGAGAGGATTTAAGGGTGTTATGAAAGCACTCTGTGGTGCAAGACATCTCTAAGAAAGCAAATGTCCATCCTGTCTTCCAGACGGGCAAGAAGGGTCCAGACAGCAATGAACCCTACAATTCCTGGGAAAGTGATGGGCAAATAGTCCTGGAAACCATTCTGAGATACACAAAGGACAAGATGGTGATCAGGAATAATCAGCATGGAATTACAATGGAGAAATTTTGCATAATGAACCTGATAGTTTCCACAGTGAGATGTCTAACTTGATGGATGAAGGACATTCATGGATGTTGTTTAACTCAGCTTTAGTAAAGCTTTTGACACTCTCCCATAACACCCTCACTGACAAGATGACAAAGTGTTAGACAGTTGGACAGGAAACTGCTCTGAGAACCAGGTGAATGACTGGGCCCAGAGGGCTTAAAGAAGAGAAAGCTCAAGTGATCTTATCAGTAAATGTAAATACTTGATGGACATTGGGAATGAGGAGAAGGGGGCTCGTCTCTGGAGTACCCAGTGACTGTAGAAGAGGCTACAGGCACAAATTGAAACACATGAAATTCCATCTGAAAACAAGAAATGATCTTTTCTTTTTTTCCTGTGGAAATGCTCCAACACTGGACTAGTTTTCCCAGAGAAGTTGTGGAGTATCCGTCCTTGAAGATACTCCAAACCTAACTGTAAATGGTCTTAGGCAACCTGTTCCAGCTTGTCTTGCTTCAGCAATGGGATTGGATGTTTTCAAGAGATTGGTAAATCACAGTGGTACTTTCTGTCTTCTAAAATTGTAGCTGTCTATAAATGTTCAAAGTCTTGGCAGTATCCCCAAGCCAACTAGATTTATCCTAACTGTCACAGGCATTTACATGAGTGGACTGCAGTGAAAAGGACACATGACACACAGACTAGTAAGAGATGAGGACAGCTTAGTAGAAATGTTTGAGAAAGGTGTGGTTTTGGTTTATAAGCAGGTTCTACAAAGGGAATCCTATATGTCACTGAAGTACAAGCTAGAAACTTCTCAGGATGAAGGAAAAGAAATAGCATATTATGCAAGTACTGTTGGAGGAACAAGAATGGGAAGAACATAACACAGTATCAATGTTCTGGCAAGCAAAAGTGAATTTTGCATTTGGACCCGTGAACATTAGGTTGCAAGGGTCTAGGAATTTGCCCAGATGGAGAGGAGACATCCTGCTGCTTAACAGAATCCCTACTTTATGGTATCATTTAGCCACAGAATTCAAATGGAAATTTCTCCCAGAAAATGTTAGGCCTTAATGTCTTCACTACTTTTGTTAGTGGGTTGTGTCAGGACAATTTACCCAGTCTTGTGAGTGTTTTCCAATTATTTTCTTAAGTTCTTTTCTCAGTTACCTCCACATCTTTACTGGTAAAGGATACCTTAACTTTTTGAATTCTGCGGCTTCCATACCCTCAATTCATAGCTCAAAATGTATTGTCATCATGTGTTTTGCTGTTGGCTACTTGACATACAAATGTTATCCATCACATACTGCTGCTTCAGCTTCACACAGCACTTATGTTTCTTACTATCTACACTCACCCCATAGGAAAGCAAGAAAAATAATGAGCTTTTTTTTCTGAGATACTCCCTTGGTGGTGATAATAGCAATTATATTTGCTTCAATCATATCTCATTAGCTAATGACACAGATTTTTCATGCCAATAAATGTGAAAATGTGTGCCACAATGGTGATAAAGTGCTTCTGCTAACTGATTGGCACTGCAAGTTACTGTTAATGAGCTACACACACCTTTCTGAGCTGCCATTTCATATTCCTGCATCAAAATGGTAGGGCAAGTATGGTTTGTGATTAAATTCTGCTGTGACCTAAACACAGGGGTCCATTTCTGGTTCTAGGGCTGTGTTGTACTGGAAATGCTGCTGGTTCATTTACGTAAATGGGAAATGACTGGACACAAAAGCACAGAACTGAGCTGCAAAAGAGGACGTTCTGTTTTCCACATGAAGGTTTAGGGGTCAGCTCAGGCTTGATCTTGCTAATTGCTGTGCTTCTAAAAGACTGCACTTGATGATTCAGAGGAATGACTTGGATTGTAGCAGTTGTTTGAGGAAGTAAGACTGATTTTGTGTTGCAGTTGTTATCTCAAAACTAACATGGTTTCTTTCTGTTTCATAATCACACTATAGTATCTCCCCAAGCTTTCTCAAAAAATACTATCTTCATGTTGTTTGCATCATCACAAATCTCCACTGTTTGTTTCTACTCAAAAATGAGAAAAATATCAAATGTACAAAGAAAAGAGAAAGGGAAGGGAGTCGGGGAAATGGTACCTGTAAAGCCTGAAAGGCATGCAAAGAGAACAGCAGAGATTTCAAGAATTTTGAGATCATAAAAATCCTTTTCTTTCCTGTCAGCTGTATCTGGACCCTAGAAGAATTTTTTTTTTGTCTAAGAGATGGGTGGTCTGCTTTAGCAGTCGTCTGTGAGCAGTGGTCTGCTTCTTTCTCTGTCTCAACTGTGTAGAACACATCTTTTTCATGCCTATTCCCAGAAGCAGCAGCTATTTTCAGGGAACAAGAGTGTTCCCTGTAGGCGTACTACTGCCCTGGCTCACCCTAGTCATCATACAGTGCAAAAACACCAGTTTTCTGGGAAATCTCTAGCTGATGATTCATTGTCCCTTTACTCTAAACATATTGTTATATCAGATCTGAAGCATCAGGTTTATTTCTTTCGTTGCTGTTTAAAAAGATTTGTAGGTGCTGTTAATTCACATTTAATTTCTAGGAAGTTTAGATGACATCTAAAGGATTTGTCTTCTATATGACTCCCACATGTGCTTATCACATTAAGATCTAAGATGATCTCTGATAAATGTTGAAAAGAAGTGTTTCAAAAAAAGGTAAAAACCTCCCCCTTTTCCAGTTGGAACTAGTCTGTGAATGCTTCATGCCTATTGAAAAAGAAATCACCTGGCTTAGCTGTGTATTCCAACTAGGCAGATGCACACACTGCATAAACTTAGACCTTATAAGCCAATAAGCCTTATAAGCCAATGGCAATTGCTCATAAAATGTGTCTTCCATGCCACCAACACAACACAGTAAGAAAAAGGAAGTTCTCTTTTAAATAGTGATCCTTGGTGTAATATATGATTTGGAATAATTCATGCTTATATGAAATGTAATATGTAATTCATGATTATGTGAAATATATGGTGAAATATATGGTTTAGAATAGTTTGTGTCCACAAAGAACATAAGGGAAATAAGTTTATATTCTTAAAGTTTTAAAACTACAAACCGGGACTGGGGAGAGTGCTTCACCCGAGGAATGCGAAATCACAGATGGCCATGGAGAGGAGTACCTAATTAACAAGTGAAAAGACATAGATCCTAAGGAGATGGGCCGTTTCCAGGGAGCAGTCCAGGAAACATCCAAGAGATGAATATCCGATAAATATCTACCAGGAATCATTGAAATCATGCATCCGAAACCCATCAGAACATACGTTCGAATATACCAGGTTCCTCATCCAGGTAAACCCTCGATGGGCGCTCATTGCTCCTCAGAGACGGCTTTGTCCAGTTCCATGCAGAGAAAGTCCACATGAATATGTGAAATCATGAAAAGAAATGGGGAAACTCTGCCCCAGGCAGGAAAAACTGTATAAAAACTGCCCAGCCAGGGACTGTTTTCATGAACAGAGGGAATCCGAAGCAATAGAGTTCGGATTGAGTGTTCACCCAGCGCCGGTCCCAGGGTCGACACTGCTTTGTTTCCTTTTGATTGTGGCTATCGGGACCGTATCTCAGTCACGAAATAAAATTTATTTTTTTAATTATTAAATTTGTTCTATTAATTATTACCTATAACTTTGGGATTACATTTGTTGCAAAACTCTCAGGTGCATTTGTTAAGCACTGTGTAGCAGCAGCAACATAGACTGTTAGGAGGAAAAATGGAGGAGGAGGGATTACAGGTGGATAGGATGTGTAATTCTTATAAAAGGCTAGGATGCAATCGTGGGTTGTGTAGGGAAGAGGGGAGTTAACATGAGGGGACTAAGGTGGGAACTAATTGTATCTTCCAGTACCTAATGGTACTTTACAGTGAAAAGAGAGCCAGGCTTTTCTCAGGGGAAAATAGTAAAACAACAAGAACCAACAGTCCTAGTCAAAACAAGAGAAATTCCAGAACATTAAGTGTCCCTGTGAGATTATCACAACAGTAGAACAGCTGCCCAGAGAGCCTGGGGGTAGTATTTTTGTTTTTGGAAATCAAAGAATCCCTGAATGGTTAGTTTTGGTAAGGACCACTGGAGGTCATGTAGTCTAACCCCCTGCTCAAGCAGGGTCTCTTAGAATCCATTACTCAGGATTAGTTTCCAAGTGATTTTTAAATATTTCCAGGGAAGGAGATTCCAGAACCTCTTTGGCCAATCTGTTTCACCTGCACAGTAAAGTTCTTCCTTATGAAATCCTAGAATATCCTGAAGTGGAAGGGACCCATAAGGATCATTGAGTTCAACTCTTGGCCCTGCAGAGCACGGTCCCAAGAGTCACATCATTTGCCTGAGAGTGTTGTCCAAACATTTCTTGAACTCTGTCAGGCTTGGTGCTGTGACCACTTCCCTGGAGAGGCTGTTCCAGTGCTCAGCTACCCTCTGAGTGAAAAACCTTTTCCTGATATCCAACCTAAACCTCCCCAAGTCAGCTTCATGGTGTTTCCTCAAGTCCTGCTGCTGGCTGCAAGGATGCAAAGGTCAGTACTTTCCCCTCTGCTTCTCCTTGTGAGGATGCTAAAGACCACAATGAGGTCTCCCTTCAATCTCCTCTAGGCTGAACAAACCAAGTGACAGGCTCATGTGGAACTTCCTGTGCATCAGTTTCTGCCCTTTGCCTCTTGTCCTATTGGTCGGCATCACTGAGAAAAGTCTGGACTCATCTCTTGGCACTCCCCCTTAAGGTGCTTACAGACATTGAAAAGGTTCCCTCTCAGTCTCTTCTCTTCTTGAGGCTGAACAGGCCCAGCTCCCTCAGCTTTTCCTCCTAAGAGAGATGCTGCTGTCTCCCAGTCATCCTCATTCCCCTCTGCTGGACCTGTTCCAGGAGCTCCATGTCTCTCTTGGACTGTGAAGCCCAGAACAGGACACAGCACTGCAGATTCGCCTCACCAGGGCTGAGTGGAGGGGCAGGATCACCTCCTTCAGCCTGTTGACAATGTTTTTCCTAAGGCACCCCAGAATACCATTGACCTTCTTGGTCTCAAGGACACACCTGTGGCTCAAGGACAGCTTGTTGTCCACCAGCACCCTCAGGTCCTTCTCTGAAGAGCTGTTTCCCAGCAGGTCAGCCCTGTACTTTCTGATCTTCCTAAAGCAGGGATTTATTCTTCATTATATACATAGAATACCACGTATCCTTTATAAACTTACCTTCTAAGTGAATGAAGTTATCACTAATCAAATCTGTATGTGTTAAATTAATTTCTGAATTAATATTACATTTTAAACAAATCCTGTTAGAAATGATCTCTGAGAGGGTTCTTCAAACTAGCACTGTGGTAAAAACATGTCTTGGGTATTGCTGGGTAAATATTACCACCTTGGATAATATTGAAGATCCCATTTTGGACAGTTTCAACTCTTACTAGAAGTCTAAGACAGTATTAAAAGGCTGTAAAGCCCTAATTCCACACATACAGAAGTCCCCAGAACAACCCCTGCAAAACCCAAACCTGAAACTTATGACATCGGGCAAGGGCTAACTGGTGCTGGGAGTAAGAAGCTCTTAAGAGACTAGAGCCATACTATGCTGTTCTTTAGAGAACCTTGGGAATACAGAGTGTCCCCCCTGACACTAGGGACTACTTCCTTAATCCTATCAAGCACTGCAAGTGTGAATTGCCCACTGTGCCTTTTAGAGGCATGCTCAGCATGGAGCTTTTTTTGAATGCTCCTTTTTTGTTTCAAGTGACAGAACAATCCCTGAGAAGGGTTGTAATACTTTTGCCTTCAGATCAGAGTCAAGGCAGAGGCGACCTGCATTCTCTTTTCTCCAGCGCTGTGTTACTCATCAGGGACAGTCTTTTGTGTAAATACTGTATTTCTGTTCCATTCTTATGCTCTGTCTTCAGCTCATGATCTTTTCTTGTCTCTGGAAAGGGAATTAAATCCTTTAAACATGTGTCTGTTTCAGCTCTCAACGGTCATTTTGTCATTATATTTTAATGCAAAGCTTTGAAAATCAGTGGCTTGGGTTCAGTCCTAGAGTCCACAAGAAACCTTCTTATTAAAGCCTAAAATGAGGCTCAGACTCTGTGGTAGTTAACTGGACTTGGACTGCTGAGGAGAGCCTTGTAGCTGATTGTACATGACCTGCAAGGTCTTTGCATACCTGTTTCACTAATGCTGACCTAACTGATGCTATGTGTGCCCAGCTCACCGGTGCTTTCAAAATCTTGCTGGTAGGTAACAGCTTTAATGGCCTTGCAAGCCTTCATTTGCTTTTTGATCACTGTGATCTGAAGACACTCAGCAGTCCGGTTGGCACTCTCTGTTCTTTCTGTGATGGAGAAATACATGATTTTTATGATGTGAAGAAAAACACAAGCTAATTTTCCAGGATGGAATGTGCCTGAGGTGTGGTGACCACCTCAGAACTGTGCCATTAACAATATCATTCAGGATATAATTCTGCAACACTGAAGTGAATCGGCACTTCAAGTACTAAGGCAAGGTGGCCACAATTGAAGAGAGACCAACACTTCACTCTCAACAGTTGAAAGATGAGGCAGAAAGGGCAATTGATGTACAGCAGTTCTTAAATACTCAAATTGGTTAATGAGCTGTTCTGATCAAGTGGGAGTTTTTTGCTGCTTCTTGACCAGTGCTTTCTGTCAGGCAAAAATTACACATTCTCAATAAAGACCCTTGGGAATCTTA
>WEZZ01006979.1:2120-36818 GCA_013400585.1 Chloropsis cyanopogon | reverse complement strand
TGCCCAGAGAACTTTGTCTTCCTGAATGTGAAGCTGGTCTTTGCAGAGGCTCCAGCACATCCCCTCCCTCCCATTTTCCTGGGAATAGCGTAGGTAGATAGACTGCCAGGTAGACAGACTGCAAACTAAGCAGAGATTTATAAGGCAAAACCTGCTCCATTACACATCCCCCTAATGGAAACCTACTGGCAGTTGGTGCAAATTGTAGGAGAGGAAGAATTTTCTTGTGAATTTGCACATAGTGATGGTGTGTTGCATCCCTCTCCCAATTTCCAAGTGAGTTGGAGTGTAGCCTGGGGTTAGTGCCTGCTCCATACACGTAAAGCAGGCTTATCCTGACGTGACAGTGGCAGGAATAATGGCAGCCAGGCTCATGGCTGATGAAACTGTTACAAATTTTCAGCTGTACATAAAGAGGGAGAAAAGAGAATCCTTCTTAAAAGAGAATCATTCTTAGCAGTCTTGGAATAGCTGAGGAGCCATTAGAGCCCCGAGCTGCAGAGTATGAAGTACAGGAGAGATGAAGATACAGCTCTTGCTGTATTTTCTTAGTTTGCTTTTCTTCAGCTAACCATGTGGGCTGTGTGCTGGGACAGTTATTTCTCTTGGATAAAATTCACCCTGAATAAGTGGGAGGAAGGAGAGGTTTTTTTGAGAAATGAGAGCTAAGATTGAGGAGGAAGGATTTGCTCTCCACACCCCAGTTAGCCTGAGGGGCTGACCTAGGGCTCAGTCCTAGAGTGGGGATTATCTGCACAAGTGGAAGCACCCACAGAGGATTGGACCACAGATTTCTGGGAAGATGGTCCTTTCCTCTTGATTTCTAATTATACTCTTGTGCTATACTCTAATTATATTCTTGGAGAAGCTGAAAGTGTTTCCCTGCCCATGAACTTGATCTACAAACCGTATATCCTTACCAGTGCACATCAGATGGGTCAGGTGTCCAAGGCCCACCTATGAACTGAATTCCTTTAGACTTTATCTGTTCTACTCAGGTAAATATGGAAAGACTAAGAACAGTGAAACACAATGCTCTTAAATGCACTAGTAATGGATGGAAATAATGTGTGTGTATAAAATATTTTTAGAAGGCACAGTGTTGTGGCTTTTATCCTTTCCCCTGTTGTATAATGGTGTTTGTGGTTACTTATTCAGCCACTACTGCAGTTCTTGCTTTGGGAATATAATCACCTACTAATGCAATTTATTGCCTTGTATATTTCTCTGCCAAGAACATTATCCCTTAAATAGAAGCTTTGTAATAACAACCTCTAATTTCCACAACTTCATTGTTAATTTCCACAATTTCTACTTCACAAGTATTAAAACTCCAAGTTCTCTACAAGTCCCTAGATTGTTGCAGCTTAGTGACAGTAAATCCAGTATTTTCTTCCTGGTGATTTTAGTCATTTAAAAGGCATAAGTCCTCGTGTCCCTGCTCAGTGCCATTTGAGGTGCACTGCTGGGAACACTGGAGCCCGCTGTGGAGTCTTGGTGATTGTACTGCACACGTGTTAACACCTGGAACCAAATCCTTCCCACAATACCCAGTCACTGGGATCTCTGTGAGATCCTTAAGTGCTTCATGGCAGAGCAGGAGCAAGACCCCTCAGCAAGTGTTTACGTGGGGACCAGAGGGCTGAAGCAACCTTGGCAGTATTGGTCCACTGGATAATGTCACACCTCCCAATCTACTTGGGTAAATGGACAGAAACAGCTGCCCATTTACATTCTGACACGGGCAGAACGTGGGACTAACAAGCTTTCTTTTTTTCTGCTCAATTATCTTATTTACTTTTACAGATGCCATTTGGCAGCCTCATTCTCTCCTGAGCTGGTCTTGTTTCAGTGGGGGGGCTTCTGACCTCTCTGTATGGTGCAGAGCTTACAAACCATTTGGAGATCCTTCTCTGTGAAAGGCACTTTATGATACAAACCAGGGTTTTCTAAGATGAGGTGTCCACAAAGTCATTTGTGCAGAGTAGCAGCTGCCATTACTGAATTTGTTACTTGCCACCACTGACAGTCATGGTATGCAGCAACCCCTGAAAAGAGCTCCCTAAAAAGGACAAAAAAATCCCACATCTGAGCATTTTTGTAAGCCATTGATGTTTTCTTTGGAGTGTAGTTTAGGAAGATACTGTAAAAAATGAAAACCACAGTGCAATAATTTCCTTTTTAGTGCATCGCTTCAGGATCTTTGTTCTTAGCAACTGCTCGAAAAACTTGATCTTGTCTCAGTTTTATAGATGGTTATAACAGTCTAAGTTCTGTCTTTCTTTTAAAGCAGCACAATCTACTTGTTCAGGGCAACTGCATGGATAGAGATGAGGTTAGTTCAGCTCATTTTTCCCCAGTAAGATTATAATTTGTTTCTCCACGCCATGACTTATTAATCTTTCTAAAAAATATTCCTTCTACTGTTCAAAAGAAAAAAATAAAATGGAGCCAAAATATGCTGGATCAGAGCAAAATTAATTGGAAATAATTTTCTTTTAAATAAGTTGCATATGTGTTTCCCTGTTTAGTATTCACAATGTACAGCAGAGACGCTTTCAGAAATGAACTCATTTTAAAAAGAGATAGATTTACACACACCACAATGAAAGCAGTCACTGGCAGCATTGTATACCATATCAAATCAGTGACTGTTGGTACATATTTGAAGTTAATTTGACACTGAAGTAAACAAATCAAAGTGTGTTTATAGAATAATTAGACCATATTGTCAGTATTGTGGCTACAAAATTTTGTCACTGCTATTGAAGTACTCTGTGGTTTTTTTGGGTTTGTTTACAGAATTCCTTAGCAACACAAAGAAAACTGTCAGAATTACCTAAGTATAATTGTCATGGTAAAACCTGTCTTTGCATAATAGTCACAGACCAGCTATTTAAATCATAACCAGTGGTGTTGCTTGGTTTCATATTTATGATTCTGGAAGCATAAGCAGATCTATTTTGTGAGTTATAAAGACTTTGAAGAAAAATTGCAAATATTTATTTTACCCAACTGAAAATAATAAAAAAAAATCCAAAACCAGAAATGGGCTCTAACTTTTTGCCAATACTCTATGTACTTTTCTACATCATAGAAACCTAATACCTTTATATAAATTGCATATTACCACATACATTTTTTTCATCTGGTGTTTTCCAGTTGTATTATTGTGTGGTTTTGCATCCTTTAGGATCACATGACTGGAAAGACAGACGAAACTGATAGCAATATAAAGTTTTGTTTACATCCAACCTCTTCCTGCAAATGTGCATCTAACTGTGCTTGAAGAAATGGTAGAGAGTCTAGACTACCCCAAAGCTGAGAATACACATTTTTCAGGTTTCTAAGTCAGGCAAAGAGACCATCTGTTATTTTCATTCTTCACTTTTATGGTTCATGTTATCATTTGTCACTTTTGCCACATCTCTTGAGTGCAAGGCAGCTGCTATTGGTTAATTTGGGCCTATTCCTGCCAAATGTATGGGTTAGTTTGGTTCAGCTTGGGGGTGCTTGGCTCTTCTCAGAAACACTTCTCAGAGCTATAACATTACTCCTTCTCATGCATGCCCAATAAAATAACAGTGCTTGCAAATCTGGATCTGAGAGTAGATATTCCTTACATGTATGGAAGGAGAAGCTGTTAAGAGAAACAGAAGTAACAAAAAAGAGGCAGAAGAGTAAAGACTTAGAGGTGATGTCTGATCCTTTTTGAGGCCAGTGGGAAGTTTGTCACTCACTTTAGTGGATTCACACCCCACCACAGATTCTGCTCTGGGAATAGCTCCCTACCTTTACTGTATCCCTTTGATCAGGGTGTGTTTCTGCCCTTTACTTCAGTGAAAGTGTTCTTGCAGTAAACATTTCCTGATGAGAATTCCCCTAAAATGACATAATTCTCTGGTAAATTACTTCAGAATCACATTCCTGAGCGCCTCAAGTGAAAAAAATATGCAGATACTGTTTTGAGGGCACAAGCAGGGAAGCTTTGTTTGGAACACAGATTTACTACCCCTGAATTTTTTCCTCCTTCTGTGACTGCCTTCTGCAGATCTGGGGTCCCGATGTCCTGAGAGTCTATTTTGTTCAGCACTGGCCTTTCCACTCCAGAAAACGATGTACCCAGCTGTTTGCTCAGGTTGCAGGGCTTCGTATGTTGATAGTTCATGGTGCAATCTGGTGTCACAGTGGGATTGGACTTCCTGCAAGTAGCCAAAATAATTTCCATTCCTTCACATATTATCTTTCTCACAAGGGGGCTGAACCCCAGAAAGAAACCTAGAGCACAGCAGTGGATGTAATGCCACTGTATATGCAATACAGGTCAGATTCTTGTTTACCCCAGAGCTCTTTCCCAGTTGTAGTCAGATGAGGATCCAGGTATCCATGTGGCTGGTTTTCTGTTAGATTTTCTCCCATCTGGATTCCTAGTAATGTAGCATCTGGAGCATAGCTTTGCTTCACTTTCTCCTGCTAGGAGTTTTGGAAAGCACACTCCAGGTAGTCTTCCTCTAGAGATCTAGGGTTACAGAGTGATAGATAAAGACAGTAATTAACAAATTACTTTAGTGTATTCTAACCCCTCCTCTTTTTGGAGAAGACATGCTGTAAAACCAGAACTGGAATCTCTTGTGTTGTTTACTTTGTTTATCAAGATTATATTAAAAAATCAATATCTAATTTTTCTATTATACTTTAGCACTGCATCTTCCTAGCCCTTCAGAATCACATCCTATTGATTCTACCTTTAATGACTTTGAAATTTTCAGTGATTTGTTTGTGGAGAATACTGTGCTTGATATAGATTTCCCCGTGTTAGTTTAAACGCTGGTAGTATACTTGGTGAATTAATGAAATAAAAATAGCTTTGTCAATAAGCAAAAGTGAAGCCACTTCCAACGTTTGTTCTGTAACCATTGCTTTCTGCAACTGCTGCCTACACAAAATTAGTTGGTGGGATTAAAGAATATATTCCTCTTTTATCCCATGTTTGAGTACTTGATCACAGAGGCATAGTTTAATCCAAACATCAATAGCATCTCATCAATTCAGTCAGATGCAGCTGTCAAAGTGGACTTTTGGTTTGTTTAGAGCTTTGAGATTTATCCTTTTTTAAGGTCATAGAATATTTTCTTTGATTTTTGATGCTGAAATCTTTCTTAATCTTCTAAACTTGAGAAACATCTGTAAAGATTTAATGGGGTGACTTTTGTCTTAGAATTGGAGTTTGTGTTGCAAATCTTTGGTTTTGAAAAACAGGAGAAAAGTACAAGCATATATTCCTTAGCAGTTATAAGCCCTGCTTGGTCAGCAAGCGATTAAACTAGTTAAAATGGAGCAGCAGGCAGTGCAGTTACATTTAAGCAGTGTTTCAGTGGAGTGTGATTTAAAATTTGTTTTGTTTCACATTGGCATTAGCCATTTCCCTTTACCATGGGCGCTTAGCTGAGGATCTGGGTAGCAGATTTGTGAGAGCTTTTAAATAATGAGACAGTGATGTAACCAAGTGATACAGAAGCAGAAAGAAATTTAACCTGCATTCTTAAGCTTTGGAGATTTGGAGCACTTGGGAAGAATGTAGTAGTTAATATGTTTGGAGATAAATGGCATCTAAAAATACATGCCCCTAAAAACATACAGACAGCTGTCACATCTAGTGCCTGAATATATTAGTCATTATCCTCATTAACAGATGCAAAATCATCCCTGTTTTCATAATGCAAGCATTTCATATCAGGTAATTTGTAGTAATTTTTATGGGGCTGAATCCTTCAGCTCCCATGTGAGTTGGTGTTTCAAGCAAGATTCAACTGAGAATTGGAAGATCAGGTCCAGACATCTTTCCTGTGCCTTCTTGCACTCTCTTACCTACTTCATAATATGATCATCTTCGCCAGGAATCTAGCACATGTATTTTTTTATTCAAAGCATAATATTGCCTCATCAGCTTTTTCTGTAGCTGGTAGCCGTGCATGTTTAATGAGTTTGATGTGAAGTCTTGTCTGCTGTCTTCTTCACTTCCATTTCAACAGCAGTATTACCTGGATGAAAAACACAGGATGTGGCTTTCTGAATATAAATGCTCTTTTCTCTTTTTCAGCTCATAGAGAAGAATGTGTTGTTCTGTAATTGCAGAGACAGCACTGGCACAACTTGTAAACCTCTGCAAAGTACTGCAGAGCTGCCATTCATAAGTACCAAGAGCTAAGTACAGCATGAAAAGCAGGAGGGCTTGCCAAGTTTCTTTCCACTTCCTCCTACTTCTGACAAGGTTTTCAATTAGCAGCTTGTAGGGGCCCAGCCTGTGGTCCTATTTTCATGCAGTATGCATAACTTAATTCCCCAGAAGAGGCCGGAACTGCAGAGGAAAGGAAAACACACATAAATTTGTAATGTTATATATTGGAAGAAAGCCGTTTACTAACAGTGTGATTCTGGGAAGAGGAAAGAAAGAGGGGCACCGGGAAAAGGAAGACATGACTAGAGTGTGTCTTCAAAGTGATGAAATCTCCCTCAATCTATTTTGTTAAAAAGCATAGGTGCCCAACACATTTCTTCACTGCAGCCCTTGTGTAGTCCTCATGTAAGGTTAACCTTCAACAGCAGCATGTTGAAGAAGATAGTTGCACAGTCCAAATGAAGCCCCCTGTCTGCCCAAGCGCCCCACAGAGCAGATATGTTAAATGAACACTGCTTTTTTACATGTGGCAATGTTTCTGAGCGTCTCCATTTAATGCCATCACTGCAGACGGAGGAATCCTCACCTATTGGGCCAAAAAATGAATTGGTGTGAGTCTTTGTACAGTCCTGTCTCCAGGCTGTAACCGGGGTGTCATCACTGGGAAAGTCAGGTGGAAGCAATTGTGTCAGTACAAATACACTCTTTGAAAATTGGTGCAAAAAACTGGGGCTGCTGCACTCCTGTTTGGGTCCTTTCCCACTCAGCTTTTTGGGATTCAGTGATTCAGATTTTGGTTTTAGCAACCCATGATGTGTCTGTGCATGGAGGGAGCTGTGGCAACATACCAGCAACCTGGTGAAAGCACAGGTGATGTTAGGGAGCACCCCTAAGGACAGCAGAAGTCTTATGGCCAGGCAGGGAGGAAAAAAGCCCTCCGGAGTCCCTGTGGGCACAGGAATGTCTTAAAACAGATGTCCATCTGTGAGCTCTCATAAAAACAGAATGAGGGAGTGTGGCCATGGCAGGCTGTCCTTCAGGAGCTGCTACTCAGCATGACCAGAGTGGATTGTTTCTTCAAAGCCCAGGGTGGAACCACAAGTGGGTTTCTCTGTGTTACACCAGGAGGATCCTGGTCCTTTACTAGCCAGTGTACATGGAAGTACAAAGGCTTATGGAAGACACATTCAGCTTTCTCTTCTTGTCTCTTTTCCTCTGCCAAGAGCTTCAGTGGGAGCAGATAAGCTGATTTATGGCAAGTGTATACACAGCTGCAGTGGAAGCCTTGAAGCAAAACTGGAATAACACAGCTCCAGTGCTGAAAGTGCCAAGAAAGGTATGAACTGTGTGGACAAGGAACTTACATCTGTGACATGTAGGTGTGGCTGCTGTTGTGAAAATTGGCTTAATTCCCAGTGGTGCTGCAACCATAGCTAAGCCTTCACCCATTGCACTGGCATGAGACCCACCAGACAGCTTCATTTGAGCTGAACCACCTGCAGCCTGATTCAGTCAGAGATGGCAGGGAGCTTGGACTAGGTGACCTCTAAAGGTGCCCTCCAGCTTAAGACATTCCATTCTGTATATTCAATTAGGGGAAAAAAAAAAAAAAAAATCAGCCCTGAAGGCTATGAGTAGTATTCCTATTTACTGATTTTAAGAAGCCAACCATATCTGGTTTCCATGTATCCTGTATAGAGGAGAGGGAGAATGGATCCTCCACAGGGCAATTCAGAGCATCTCTCCTTGTCTCCTGCCTGAAGCTGGGCTCTGGAGGAGAGTGCTTCACACAGGTGAAGCAGTGTGAAGCAGTGAAGCACACAGTGAGGTGCTCAGCAGGTGTCCTGGGGTATGGAAATGGCTCTCTGTGTCCCAGGGACACAAGGCCACCCTGCTTGCAGAGGGCAGGTTTTGGGGAGGTGCTGCTACAGGGAGCAGTACGGCTCGGCGAGACCTTTGCGAGTGTTTTCCCTGTAGTCCTCTAGTAAAAGGAAGAGATGTGAATTTCATACATAAAAGGAAAAGTATCACATTTTCCCCAAATTCTTCAGGAAATTAGTCTCATATACAACCCCAGAATTTGGCTGCCTTACAGAGACAGAGTGTCATTTGCATGCCATTACCAGGCTGTAAAAGTCTCATGGTGACTGCCTACTATACATTTGCAATCTTTAGGGATCCTAGGAAGGTCACCCCTGAGGTCAGGTTTGTTTAGTCTGTTCCATAATGGTGTAAAGTGGACTTGAATGTGTACTCTGCTCAAATAATACACAATCTGATTGATACTTAAACATCAGTAAGTGTTGTATATATGTTGCAGTTTCTAATGTTCCAGGCAGAGGCAAACCATGTATTTGCTAACAAATTGTTTTTACAAACAACCTGATGTGGCTTTGAAAAGTGAGTCAAAATAGGGAATGAAATATACTCTCAAAATTATAATAAGAAAATCTTCATTTTTTTCTTTACTTGGGAAAAGTTGTGGGTTGGTTTGTTTTTGTTTTTTTTTTTTACATCTTCTCTGAGCCTTCCCTTTACTAGGAATTCTGCCTCCTGTTTACTTTTAATTCACTCACCATCACTGATTCACTCACCATTCACTGATTGCCTTGCAATTCAAAAGCCAGGTTCTTTATGTTGCATTGTTCAAAGATGGCTTAATTAAAAATAGATCACATCTTCTCTTTTGTGCCTAATAAGCATTGTCCTGATTGGTTTCATAGAGGCCTGGATGATATTTCAGCCCTTTACATATCTTTCACAAGGAATAATAAATAGAAAGGGAGGGCAGAATACCAATGTGAAATCTTTTTCATCCTTAATATGTCACGATTTAGTAGGCAAGAATTATTACTCAACAACGTAGGCTTAGGAGAATAAAGGAGTAAAGAAAAGCTGTGATATATGAGTGCTCTATCTCTTGATTTTTAAAATACTGTAAAAGTATTATCTGTTGTGAAGACTGGGCTCACCCAGTTTTTCTAGTGCTTTTCTTTCAACAAGACTTTCATGATGAAAATATAAATAAAAAGTCACATAAAATTATACAGCCCGGCACAAGACTGGTTGAGGCAAAATGTTCTTATTGCCCTTTTCATGGCCACACCATAAAGTTATAACCAATTAGTTATTAAGTTTTTTCCATTTTTAATCCTTTGTCGTGCACATGGGCTCAGAGAGGCATCCCCTCTCATAATTTGTTAATTTATGGCGCACTAAGATGTCTGTGATGCTACATTTTATTTGATTCTTTCTTGCATTAAGAAGTTTAATAGTTATGCTCTATTTAGTGAAGAAGTTGTAATAAGACACATTCCCTGGGAGAGGCTCTAATGGATCTGAAGGTGAGCAGAATTATGGCCAATGGCCTGCTTTGAGGCAATTTAAGATAACATAGCAATTTTGTCCTTTTGCATATCCTTGTTGATCTTTTCACCACCTAAAAACTTTCTCATCTGAAGAGGCAGAGCCCCTTTTTATCAGCCCTAGCTAGGTTTACCTGTGGTTACCTCCATCCCTGATTTTTGTCTTTATGTGTTTTTCTGGACACAACCCTTTGTAGCCTTTATTCTTCTTAGGATCTGGCCCAGGAGGAGAAGGTTTGATTTGACTCTGAGCTGGCAAATTCTGACTTTTTAGTAACTTTCAAAGCATTCCTGCAGAGAGCGATGACATGGGGAGATCCCTTGCCAAAATGTAATCATGCAGAAAATGTAAAATTGAGATCACCATATAGATTATTTTATAATGTGGTCACATGAGAGCACATGGTGTAGAAGCCAGAAACTGAACAGTCAGTGCAACAAACTCGAGATTGTTGTAATTTGATTCACGTAAGGGAATTGTGTTAGCTTTTTGGCTGTGGTCTTCATGTTCTGTTTGGAAATGTATGATGTCATTGTACCAAGCAAATCACAGCAAAAGGCTGCTTGTATTTATGTTGGCTGAAGGTTTAACCAAGTGTACATGGCAAGCTTAATTTATTGCTACTTTAACTTTGTTTAGTCACTGAAGGGCTTTATTTATGCTGGTAAATTCAAATAGTGGCTAACAGTGACTGCACAGCTAAAGAAATGGCAAGAGTCATTATCACTAAATCACTTTGTTGCTGAGTTCCCTTAATTAAGCAGTGAGGAAAAAAAAAAAAAACTGGAATCCCTGGACATTCAATAGTGAATATGGTGGTAAAAGAGAGTGATTAATTGAGATATCAGTTGCTTTCCTTAGGAAACTAAATTTCTGTAACCTACGATGGCAAAGCAAGAATGAAAATAAAACTCAAGCATCATCTAAACTGCTGAATTAATTGAAGGCATATTAAAAAGTTTTATAGGCTCTCTATAAAGTAAAATAAATAGCAAGAAAGCTATATTCTTTATGCAAACATTTTTCATTACAGTACGTGTCGGTCCCTTGGTGAGAGCTCATTAACTTTTTAAAAATTACCTTTAATGGGCTACTCATTATCATCACCATCAAATGCTTCACTTGTCCAACATTCTAGCATTTAGAGCAGATTAAAGCCAAAATTACCCTCTAGATACAGGGCATATTCAACTACACAGGAAAAAAAATAAAATCATTCTGTAAAGTCATGGCTTATAAGCAGTGAAAATTAGGAATGTTGAAAGCAGCCTTTTTTTAAAGCTCAGAAATGTGTCTCAGTGTGGTAGCTGTGGTTTTCAGCAATATATAAAAAAATGAAAAGGTTCCTCATTTTCAAGTCCCTTATTGAAAAGCTATTTGGTTAAACATAATTGTGAAGCAGGCACCTTGAAACTTGGTCTCCAGGGCTCGGGCATATCCTTGTTTGGCTGTTGTTTTGCTAAGAGACCTGAGCAAGTCACTTCTTCCTTTGCCCGAATTAAAACCTGTGGCCAAGGTCTGCAAACCTCTGCATGAAAGCTGCTTTAGGAGATCACTGCTTCATTGTTACTCATCCTGCAAGAACTCTGCTTGATCTCAAAACCACTCTAAGCAGGAGCAGAAACAGCACAAGATCTGGATTTTTAGCTTGTTTAAATTGGCTCAAGCTTCTCGATTTCAGTGGAAATTCACTCATTTGCACCAGTAGGGAAATTGGTGTCCACTCTGTTGTTTTGTTTTTTTTTCTAAGGGTGTTTGAGGAGAGTGTAAATTCAAGAGTGCTGATTAAGAATTACAGACATCCTGGCATGTTTTGATTTATTGGGGATTGCAGCACTCAAATGTTCTTGTTGTGATGAATAGCAAGGTTCATCAAGGTTGCTTTAGCAAGGCAACCTCAAGAGCATTTCTGTGATGGCAACTTCACTTACTCCTCTGAAGGGGAAAACAATATATAAATGGGGCTCAGTCTTAAGCTGGATGAACTCTTCTAACTCTGAGGGAGCTGGCTGATTCATGTCAGCCATGGGTTTGGGCCTCCCTTTGCCTTGCCTTTCCTTGGGTTATCTGAACACAGCAGCAATTTACCTGTGTCACCAATATTCAGAGGTGCTCTTGGGCTGGGGAAATGGCACCACCCTTATGCAGATGAGGTGAGGTTCCTTGGCTTAAGCATGCTGTGGTGCCCTGCTGTAGTCTTCCTAGTTTTGGGAAGATGTCCCAAGAATCCTTCCAATGTCAGTAAAAAGATCCTGTTACTGTTCAAATCATCCACTGCTGCAACTTTTCATCTATTTCCTCCAAGAATCTTAGTTTATTTTTCAAAGCTATTGAACTGCGAATTACGGTGCTGCAATATACAGCCAGGCTTTTTAGTTTAACTTTCTTCCTTGACTGGGTTTTGGTTAGAGCCCCGTATCAACAGTGCTTTGTTTGAAATAAAGGCATTCCGAAATTGTCTGGTCTACTCACACTGCTCTTTTCAGCCCTTCAGCTGATAAGATTCTCCAGATAGCTCTCTTCTGGCACTTTATGTCTGATGGAGGAAGTATCTGAAGATTGGTGAAAAGCTGCAGACTCCCTGCTGCAAAATAAAAGAAGCTTTGGAACATCTCAATTGATGGAAATGGAGTGTTCTCCAGATATTCTGGACATATTGGCGGTAAGGTTCATAAACTGAGATTATCCAAAACTTGCCTCCAAGAATATAAACATATATGGATAACCCTGTTATTTCTCATCTGTTTAGGCCTGTAAGTTGTAGCATTGCACATACGTTGTTAGGTCCTCATGGCAGATTCAGATGTTCTTCAGTGCTTTGAAGCATTCTCCAGTGCTTCTCTCAGTGCTTCTTTTAAGCCTGCTACTTATTTGATAATATACAGGCCAGCTGGATATTTTTTAAAAAGCAGACAAACATGCAATTTTTATCATGCTAGTACATTCTCTTGCTGCTGCATCTTTGCTGCACTTGGAAATGAAGACAGTGTAATTACCTAACAATTATCTTGTCAGCTTGTAGCAGAATGCGAAATTTGGATTAAGGTAGGGAATGAGAGTGCATCTAAACACCAGGCTCTTGCGATATGGTGTTCATTTACTTTCCACACTGATTTTGGGACTGGGTAATGAGGTAGATGTGTGTGGTTAAGCTAAATGGCCCAGGGTGGTTACCCAGAGCACAGGAGGCTCATTGGCCATGTAAAGCCTCCATGTGCCTCTGCATTGCTGCAGTGTGGGGACAGATTTCCTGCACTGCATGGAATGGGGTGGCCCCTGCCAGCATTTTCAGGTAGTTTGACAGCCATGGGAGGTGGGGTGGCATCATGTTTTTGTCTGGTGGAAGAAGGGACGGTCTCTTCTCCATGGGGCTGCTGAGGCAGCATGCCTCTAAGTGTATGCCCATCCCTATTCTCCATCAATCCTTGTTTTATGGTGCAAAGTGAAGAGGATACAATAGTGCATGAAGAACAGTTCCCATTTTTTCAGCCTGTCATTTTTGGTTCTTGCCTGTAGATATCTTCTGGAGGCTCCCTTAAACACAGGGATGTCAGCTGAGAGAAATTATCATTATTTGCCGTTGTAGGCAGCCATGTTAAACTGTTAAACATTGTAGGCAGACACGTTAACTTAACATGTTAAATGGTGCTCACAGGGTTTAAATCTCGACAATGTGAAGTGTCATTCCTTTCTGACTCAGAAGATGCTTTTTGGCAAGCCTTTGACTGGTAGATATTCTCCTGTCTGTCAGGAAATACTCCTCCCTTTTTTAATGGAGAGGGCTCTGGGAGCGTGACAGTCCTAAACTCACACAGCAGTACTTTTACAACCACCATGGCCACAAATCCCAGCTGTTCTGTGCTGGTAAGACAGAGCCAAAAGCAGGCTTAGTTTTCACTCTGATCAGTTTACAGCCTTTTCCCTCCTGACTTTGCATAGCTCGAGAGACGTCTTAGCAAGTATACCAGTCAACACAGAGAGGAACATGAGAAGTGACTTTCAGCTGACAGACTCTGATGGGCCCTGATCTGGTATCAATACTCTTGAAGACTTTTCAAAACAAATGCTGTTTCTGTCAATGCAACTCCTTAACACTTCAGCATTTCAAGGCCTAAGCCTCCTGCCTTTAGTCGGTAGTGTGGGATTTTAGAGATTAGAAATCACATTATGAGTTGCTAAGTGTTTCAAAGTCAGCTGCAAGTTAAGATATATCTTGGCAGAAGCATGCAGTAAATGGGCCAATCTTTCAAATACAATCCAGGCTGCCTGTTGCAAAGGACTTATCATTCTGGTATAGGCAGTGAGGTTGCATTGCTGAATGCTTTGTGCTGCAAGAGTGGTATAAGAGTTGCCTTGAAGGTACTGAGATGTGCTTGACAATCTCAGTATTTCCTTTTGATTTTTTTTTGTTTTGTTTTGTTTTCTTTTGTTTTGTTTTGTTTTGTTTTGTTTCACGCAGTGTTGTGAATATTGCACCAAACCAGCTTTGGTTTTGCGGTGTTTCTTAAGAATAGAACATTATTCTTTACCATTATACATGTTTTTGAGGCCTTGACCTTTTATATTGCTGTGAATACTGTGAACATTTGCAAGGCTTTCTGTATAATTGCTACGAAAAGAGACTTAAGGATATTAAGTGCAGCTTTCACTGGTTGAAAAAAATTATAAAAATCATGTAGTTGTGTCCTTAGAACAGTAATGGTAAGATGCCCTTCATCCAGTCCATCCTAGGGCTGGAAGCCTGGGGTTCACAAGGTGTGGAAGAAACCCAGTGAAAGACAGAGAGCAATGGCAAAATATTATGCACACAACACAACCCTCCTGCACTGCCTATCACCAGAGAGGTTGGGATGGACTATGTGTATACTGTGGTGAAAGCTAAGGAAGCTTAAACACATTTCTAATCACTTACTTAAGTTAGTGATTAGAAATGTGAATTAATTTGCCGTAACTTAAGTAAAAATCCCCCTAGTGAAGGCTAGCTAGCACCAGGAAGTGTGCTATTGGACATTTGGGCTATAAGTGTTCCAGCTGTTATATCTTGGAGGGGCAGTAGGTATGAACAATGAGTAAGTGTGCTGGAAATAGAGTTTGAAGGTGCCTGAACAAGATCTTTAGGGTTGGTAAGATGAACAGGAAAGGATGTGTGTCAACTTTATCATGATCTGAATGTACATACTCTTCACAAGTTTCAACCCTCATCCTAGTGGGCTAGACTGTATGGATTAATTCTGTAACACTATGAATTCATGCTTTTAAAGACTTCATTCCCTGCTCCTGCAACAAATGTAACCATGCTACAACATTTTGAATATATATGTATTGCATACGCCACCCCTTGCCCCTGTGGCCTGTGGGGTTATTTGGGTTAATGTATGCTGAGCACTTGCTACAAATTGAATACATTTTTCTTGCAAAACACAAAGCTAAGAATAAAATAGATTTTTTTCATTTATTTACTATACTCTAACATACAAAGCAGATGATGGCAACAGTAGAAGTAAAGATCACCACCACTGCTGGAGGTACCAATAGGTTCATGACTCAAATAGCTGCAGGGCTTTTTCCAGATGTAAAATGTGTGAAGAGTGTTCTCTTCATGCAACACAGGTATTTCTCAAGAAATAAAATGGTGTACCAAATGGCTCAACTGTTCTGGACATTGCTCCACATCCTGAACAACATTAACTGAGCCTTCTGTTTTCCCTGTGTCTGCAATTCCTTAACTCTCGGTTTTGATGGGCTTTCTGGCCCACTTCATCCTTGTCTGTTGTGTTTCCCTCTGTGTGACTCCTCTGGCACCTTTCCCTCTCTGTGTCTCTTGTGTCTGCTGCTTGCTTGTAAATAACTGTGTGATGGGGCACTGTGTGCTCCTTTTGGGATGCCATGGACAATGACATCAGCTTCAGAGGCAGCTGCCACCTTCATAGAGCAGTTCACAGCCCTGCTTAAGTCTGCCACGTGTGTCCAGTGTGTCATTCATGAGATCATCAGGCATTCCTGCAAGTGCCAGCTGAGTGCTCATGCAGGAGTGAATCGGGTGCTCGTGAGCTGTGCCACCATGCATGAAATGGTCAGGTTCTCATGCATGAATTCAGTGATCATGTGTGACCTGAATGTGCAGCCTTGTGTGAGCGAGCGGGGCATCTTGAACCAATTGGATGCCCATGTGTGAGCTAATTGGGTGCTCAAGCATGAATTAATTGTGCCTCCATGCAGGGATTAATTGGATAATCAAGCATTAATTCACAGGACACTCATGCATGAACTAACTGGGCGCTCATGCATGAACTATGTGGGTGGTCTGGCATAAATTAATTTGGCACTTGGATGTGAATTAATTGTGCACCCACGTTTGAGTTCATTGGGCACTTGAGGATGAACTGATTGGGCCCTCATGCACGAACAGGTTGCCAAGTGTGAATTATTTGAGTGCCCATGCATAAACTGGAGTTCATGCCCATGCATGAACTGCACTCATGCATGTATTGATGCATGAGTTTATTGAACGCTCAAGCAGGAACTAGCTGGCCATCCCAGTACGACTTCATGGGATGCTCATGCATGAATGCAGTGCACCTGCAATGTATCTCCTGAGGGGCATAATAATACACACTCAGGCTGAGTAAAATCCCTACATCCCATAGGGATGGGGCTTGAAGTTTGTAAAGAGTAGATGCAGTCAGACTGTGATAAGGTTGATCCCAATAATCTAGTCCACCAATTCAAGGGGTAGAGCTTGGAATAGCTTCTGAATGAAAATTCAGACTCTGATGATGATGATGATAGCCCCTGTAGTTTGGCTCCCTGGGATGGGGCTAGAATTTTACTAAGTGTATGTGCACTTGGTTATGATATTAATCCCTTACAGTCTGGTCCACCAGCATAAAGGGTAGAGATGGATAAGGTGTTCTGAGTGTGCAGGAATGGCACTTAAGGACATGGTTTAGTGGTGGACTTGGTAAATGGTTGGACTGAATGATTTTAAGCATCCTTTTCAACCTAAATGTTTCTATGATATGATTTGTGGGGCAAGGAACAAGATTTTCAAGAGCATTGCTGCAATGCTAATCCCTACTGTCTGTTCTGCAGGGAGGAAGGCTGAAGTTTATAATCGCTGTATATAAAGATTGTGAAAATGTTGAAAGTAGAGATGGCAATGTTTGTGTGTTGAAACATCTCTTAAATATGTGTGTTGCGGAGGAAGGGGTGGAAGGTATTGAGATTAAACTGTAGGCTTTACTTTGTGCATGGGCTGCTAACGAGCTCCTGCATGAGTGCCAGTCTAGTCCATGCATGGTATGGGTGCCTAATTANGATAGAATGCGGACAACTCCCACGGCCCCGTGCTGGATGGCAAGCAGCCAGATGTTAACAAGGCTGGCTTGGCTGGGCAGCAACCACCCCCCTACCCTCCCTACAGCTGATGGGGGAGTGGGGGGCAGCAGGCGGCCTGGGGAAAGGGCCCAGACCCCCCTGCAGGGCCGCCCGGCCCAGCCCGGCCATGCAGAGGCCAGGCCGGGCCTGGTTACCTGTTGCTGACCGGAAGAAGAAAGAGAAAAATTTCCCAAGGTTTCCTTCTTTTAACATGTGTCTTTCACAGAGGCGTCTCTAACTTACATCACTTCCTAAAAAGACAGGTCCTCCCAGGTCAAACCACGACAGGTGTTCTGAGTGTGCAGGAATGGCACTTAAGGACATGGTTTAGTGGTGGACTTGGTAAATGGTTGGACTGAATGATTTTAAGCATCCTTTTCAACCTAAATGTTTCTATGATATGATTTGTGGGGCAAGGAACAAGATTTTCAAGAGCATTGCTGCAATGCTAATCCCTACTGTCTGTTCTGCAGGGAGGAAGGCTGAAGTTTATAATCGCTGTATATAAAGATTGTGAAAATGTTGAAAGTAGAGATGGCAATGTTTGTGTGTTGAAACATCTCTTAAATATGTGTGTTGCGGAGGAAGGGGTGGAAGGTATTGAGATTAAACTGTAGGCTTTACTTTGTGCATGGGCTGCTAACGAGCTCCAGCATGAGTGCCAGTCTAGTCCATGCATGGTATGGGTGCCTAATTAACTCATGCATGATCACCCTCTTAGTTCACACCTGATCACACAATTACTTCACGCATGGGTGCCCAATTAGCGCACAATTTATTGCTCAAATAGTTCACGCATGAGCGCCCAATTAGTTCATGCTTGAGAGCCCAATCAAGTCACGCTTGAGAGTCCAATTAGATCTGGATGAGCACCCAATTTACTCATGCATGAATGCTCAATTAGTACATGCATGAGCACCCGATGAGTTGAGTTCTCCCCAGTGCCGCACTGGCCATACCTGGCGGGGTTTGGCATCCAGGGGTTCCAGCACAGTCAGCGTGGGAGGTGGCCATGAACTATCCTGTGCAGGTGGCAGCTGGCTCTGAAGCTGAAATGCTGTCCCAAAATGTCAGGCCCTCAGAGGACCCCACAGTGCAGACAGCATGTGGATATGCTGGAGGAGACAATCAGGAAGATGGCAGAAATGAAACATGTATGGAAGAGGATGCTCCATACCCAAGGGATGCACGCCTGGATCACTGCAGCCCAAAGATGACATACAGCAGGGCAAGGAGACTTTGAATGTGGCCATGGGTGACCTATGCCAGCAGAGTGACACTGAGAAGCCAAAGGGGTGGAAGACACCTAGCAAGACACATGAAGGAGTGGCAGACAGAAGAAACTTTTGTGTTCACAACCCCAACTTCCTGCATTGCCCACTGGATCAATGAGATGATTGGTGCAAACCAAGTGTAACTTGTGGTGCAAATAAGAGGACCTGAGTTTAGGAAGGTATGTTTAGCTTAGGTGGAGTCTATGAAAGTGGGAGAAAAAGTACTTTCTTAAGTGTTTAATTTCTTGGATTTTATTCTCTCTAAATGCTTGAGTCTGATTAGAAAGTGATTTGTGTTAACTTCCTAAAAAAATGTTCCCCCAGTAGAGGTGGTTTCATGCACTGCACTGATCAGTGGAGAATGCAGGCAGCACCCAAGTCTGACGTGGCCTGGGACTGCAATAATTTAAGTGACAAGACCTAGGAAGGAGTATTGATTTTGATATTGAAAATTTGGGGTACTGTGGTATGTGTCTGAAGGGGTAGGTGCAAAGAGTGTGTAAGCAGGTAGGAAATGGAGAGTTCAAGGCTAATGGAACAAGGTCCTGAGGGGTGGGAAGGTGACTGGGACAGGATAGGATGGGGTCAGCTTTGAGCCCCTGCCCCAGTGGCTTACACACCAGGGATTCAGGAGCGCCATCCATGGAGAGTCTGTGTGCCTGGGAAACTCCAGGAAAGCTGCTGTGCTGTGGCATGTGGAGGGACTGATGGTCCTCTAAATTCAGATTTCCAGAGACCCCAGAAGCACGTGGCAGTTGTGGGGAGTTGAGCTGAAGGTCTCTTATTTTAAAATAAGTGTTAACAAGGGCTCAGCGCAGAAAGGAGGCTCTTGCTCCTTATGAGCAGTGTTTGCAGTGCCGTGCTGGGCAAAGTGTGCACCACACACGGCTTATTCTTGCTTCCTGCTCCTCAGGGCTAAGAGTAGAGTTTGTAATTAGTGTATAATAAGGTTGTGATGATGTTGAAAGTAGGGTTTATAATGGACAGATGTTGAAAGAGTTCCTATGTGCTTTTTCACAGAGGCAGAGGGCAGAAATCTCAGGCTTTTCTGCATTCACATGTGCACACCCAACGTGCTCACGCATGAGTGCCTGATAGGATCATGCCTGAGTGCCCCATCAGCTCTTGCTTGAGCACACAATCAGCTCCTGCTTGCACGCCCAGTTAATTCATGCATCGGTGCCCAATCGATTCATGCATGAGAACCCAATTTCTTCACGCTTGCATGCCAAATTAATTTTTGCATGAGTGCCCAATAATGTTATGCATGAGTGCCCAATTAATTTGATAAGAGCTCAGAGAAGTGCCACTGCTGGGAACCCTGAAACTGAAGCCAGATGCAAATTAAACCACACCCCTTAAAGGACCCCTGGACAAATTAATCTAGGCTGGAAACCAGTCCTGTGGTTTGAATTGAAAAGAAATGAAAACCAGCTCTCATTCTACACCTGGGTATAATTAGTACCACATTAACTTGGATCCTTTTTTAGAACCCAGAAAGCAGCTGTGTGGGATGCTGGCTTTCTCTACTCAGAGTTCTGGCCTTTCTGTTGCCATATGAGGTTTTTGTTTTGTTTTGTGCGCTCATCATTAAAATGTAATTTCCCATCATATAGCTTCCTCAGCCAGCATGAAATATCCATGAAAACAAAGATATTTCAAATGAAAGAGCAAAGTTAAACCAGCAGAAAAATTCAAGAACACAGGGGAGTTCCCAGCCTATTTCAGTAGAAAGGAGGAGTGATGGATTCTTACCTCCAATGGATACTACAAAAGGCTGTGCATTAGCAATGCCTGGGCATAGTCTTTAGAAAACTAAATTATTTTTGTTAGAGGAGATCTAGAGGAAGAGAATACAAAGGTATTTTTGTATTATTACTTAGGCTGTGTTATCCTTTTGCTTTTAATTTTTCATTACTTTTGTGATGATGACAGTTCCATCACCTAATTTCCATTTCTTGGTGAGCTCTGTTCTCCCATCATCGTCTTCTCTCTGCTGGGTGGTGTAGTTCCTGTAGTGCTGGGTGAAGCACTAAAGAGGGTTTTTCTTCTGTTTTTGAATTCAACCTATAGATGCTTCTAAACTGACCTTTCAAATCTTGGCAGTGTCCTTATAGAAAGAAGTTTTAATTAATATCTGCAGGTTGCTTGTAGCAGTAACATGAAAGTGTTTTCCCAGCTCACACCTTTTGAATCTATTGTTCCTTAGAAATAGGCCAAACCTTGTTGTGTCATATATAGCCAGACTGCAGCTTGGGACTCCAAAAACTGCAAGCCTGGGACAGAAACCAAGCAGCTTTCATTCTAGTTTGGCTGGAAAAATGAGCAGGAGACCATAAGGTTGTCCGTCTGCCACTTTTTTACTTGCTCTTTATGATATAATACCTGATACATGCCAAGAAATATATATTTGGTCTTCATAATTCAGTGGCTTTGTTACCGATTTTGAATCATTCTTTTTAAAAGTGGAAGCCACTCTCTGTTCCATCTGTGGTACCTGTTTAAGTAAAACAAACTCCCTGACATGGCTCACTTGTCACTGGTTTCAATGTTTGGATCATATAAGATTTTTCTTTTTCAATCACAGAGAAACTGTTATTGATTTTTTTTTTTTCTTTTTATGGTAGGCCAAGGGGAAAAAGAAGGCAAAAATATCAGACATGCTTGGGCATCTCCTGATGTGATTTAATATTCTGGTTTCTCCACCTCAAATTGAAAGAATGACAAGATAGAGCTGTTTGGGCTTGAAGATGCAGAGGGTAAATCTCCCTTGGGGCCTAGTCCTCCTGTTCCTTTTTAGCTTGAGCTCTCTGGGTGGTGTCCCTGATTTAGAGCATACTTAGCAGGTGCAACACGACTGGAATGAGGCAACATAACAACAAACTATGTAGGAGTAGAGAAGAGCCAGTGTTGTAAAAAAGGAGGCACGAAATGGGTTAGTGCACACAGAACAAAGTAGAAGCGTTTGCAGACTCCACAAGTCTTTTGGAAAGTGTTTCTGGTATCTATTTAATTTTAATCTGGAGGCAAAGGGACATATCTGTGCATTTGTGTTCCTTCCCAACTGGAAGGTGCCTACTTAAACTGTCATGGGTCTCTTTTGAAGCATTTACTCCCAGCATGACCTAATTGTAGCTCTGGTGATGCAGGCTCAGGGACGGTGTTGAATTTAAAGCTCAGCAGCATCAGCTCAGAGAACAGGGAGGAAAAACTCTTCTGCAGAGCCACAAGGGCTCTGTGCAGTGTTCATGCTGTGTCTGGCAGATAACCAAGAAGCTTCCCATCAGACTGCCAGAGCTGCACTGCCCTCTTGGGCATGGAGTTAGTGCCAGCATAACTAAATGGAAGGAAAATAGAGTAACTAAATATGAAGGATTCCAAGGCATCTTTTCATCTTGGGCTGATATGCTTTTGCAGCCTAGTATTAATTTGCAATGTGGCAATATGACTGGGTGGCAAAATGCCCTGCTGCCCACACATTGAACTGTGAGGTCTAAGCAGAGAGTGTGGGAAGAAAAAACCAAGAGGGAAAAGTTTATTATAGTTTCAGACTGTAAAAATTTTATTGTACCTTTTACACATTCCAGGGGATGCAAGTAATTTTAAATTGGACTGTGTAAACTGCTGCCTCCTGAAGACAGGTGTGGTGTTGGTGTGATGTTTGGATATACCTTCTCCATGTAGGATGAAAGAACAAACTGATGTTCAGTTTGGATCCATAGTTAGTTCTCTCCCTGCCCCCTAAAGTTACACAAGAATGGAAGATATGTTGGTCTTAGAAGCCTTCCCTCTGCCTTTTGCTCTAGCTCCTCTTCCTGCTGTGACTTAGGATGTCGATGACCTGGCTTCTGAACACCAAAGAAAATTAGAAAATATGTGCAGCCTGTGGTCGCAGAGAAGGGACAGCATTTCAGAGGTTTGAGAACTTATTTTCCTCAGCTGATATGTGACCTTTAAACTTAGCTGTAACAGACATTGGTTTTGCCTTCAGCAATTTTTCTTTTCTTTTGCCTCACTCTTGCTGGAGTTTACACTGAATAGTAGTGGAGCAGACAAGCTGGTCCATAACTCCCTCCTTTCTGTCTCGTGTTCTTTCCTGTGAGTAGCAGTGAGAGACAACTGATGAGCCACTGAAGCTGTCACACCTGGGCACAGGCTTCTTGTAGGACTTCATCTAGCAAGGCTAGAGTTTAGCTGGCACAGTCCAAGGTCAGCTTCTTCACTGGTAAGAGCTCTTGTGAAGAAAGCCAGAAGTGATGGCCTGCCCCTCCTTTCCTTGGGGAGCTGCTGCAAAGCTGAGGCTTTACTGCTGGCCCTACCCGTGCTCCACGGCAGCCTTGCAGCAGCTGTGTCTGCCATGGTCTCATACTGACACAGCCCTGACCCAGACCCAGGCATTCCTGGCTCAACTCCAGATGTGCCCCAGCACTGCAGATTTGCTGTGTGATCACTGGACTATGTCTGACTGATCACTGCCTCTTGCCCTCATCTTGACCTGGACCTGCCAACTTCTGCCCCAACTCTGAGTAGGTGAGGTCAGTGCTGGAAGCTTCTTTATGAGCCCTCTTTGTTCCCATCTTCCTGTGCCTTGCAGAGCCCCCTGCCCTCACTGCTCCCTGACAGTTAGCAAAGGTGGGGACCTGTGGTAAAGCTGCAGCTTAAAAATGGTTCCCAAGGGAAATGAGGGGCAGCTCCTTGCTTCTGGCTTTCTTCACAGCAGCTCTTATCGGTGACGGAGCTGATCTTGAACTCGGCCAGCTAAACAGTTTGCTTAGCCAACTAAATCCTGGGAAGGGGATGTATTCTGGGCCGTGAGAAGATTCTCATACCTGGCTGAGCACCAGTGCTCCCCTCTGTCTTTAGCACGTTGTGGCTGGATGGCTCAGACACACTTTGCAAGACTGCATGTTCAATAATCCTGCTCTCCTGGTCTTTCACAGCTGCACATTCCTTGCTCCCCATCCAGCATTGTATACAGTTCTTCCTGTTACTAGGATTTCTGTGGTCCCAGAGCCTCTCTTGCTCTTGTTTCAGCCCTTATTGAAAAGTTTAACAAGCAATATAACACACTTTTAACTTTATTAACCCAGAGTTGTCATGTGCTGCCAGAGAGAGCCTAGTGAATTCCAGCCCCTCAGGCCTGTGAAATGCCTCCCAGCCTGTGCCCCACTCGTGTAATTTGGTGAGCATGACCCTGCTGAAGTGGGAAGTGCTGTGCCCTCTATCTCCCCAGGGCACCAAGCACCATCTCTTGCAGGAGGCTCATGGCTGAACTGCTTGTCTTCTGCTTCAGTGCTGAAGCTGTGCCTAAGATAGTTTGGGGACGGAGAGAAGGGATAAAAGCTGCTAACCACCAGATTTTGATGCCATCTGTGACTGGATTAGGTGCAGCAGTGTCTGGGGATGGGGAGTTCCTCTAACAAGTAAGGAGATCACCTCAGCCTGTTTTTTACTTGATGTTGCAAACCTGACACTATTCTCTTGAGACCTCCCATCAGCCCAGAAAAATAGCAACTGTCCTTATTTTTTAGTGGACACCCCATCAAATGTGGGTTACGCAGGTTGATAGAATTACTTCGTTCCAGTATCAAGGATTCCTTATTTTTCCTTTCTTGTTTTGTTGATGTACTTACCTGACAGTCAACTCAAACTTTTTATCTTTTGTGGGGAAGAGCACAAGTCCAAATAGGGAAGGGGAGTAAGTCTAAACAGTATATGTGAGGACAGTAGATTTTCTCACCTATGTGGATTGGAAATCGACAGAATATAAATAGGATGCTTTCATCTCTGTCCTTTCTTCTCTTTCCACCACGTCTCCTTAATGCTACTCCTACTCTAGGTTATATTCCTTAATGCCTCATTTTTCTTAATCATAAAAGTTGTTTTATCATATCCTAATGTATTTTCTGATGCTCTGCAAGACAAGGAGATGACATTTGTCTTCCAAGACTTTTTTTTAATGTGCATTTTAAGGCATTCAGGACTGGCTGAAAAGGAAATTTGTCAGCCCTGTAAAGGCACAGTTTGAGAAATCTCAAATTGCTAATGGATTGTTGAATTTGGACCAACAATTCTTTTGGGTTTTGAATCTTAATTTAGAAGTAGGCAAACCCAATGAAAAGACCTGTGGTGAAATATTGAGTATTTGGAAGTGAAGAGGTGAGGACAGGGACATGGTGATGGGGAGTGAGTCTGTCAGGTAGGCCTAGTTAAAGTAACTTTAAATGAATTAGGTATAGTGGGGGTAAATTAGGCTGCACTGAGCTCCACACAACCATATCTACAGCAGCACCTGAGCTGGGGAGTTCTATAGCTAACTCAGGTACCTCTGCACTGCAGACATACCCTGAGGTAAAGAGAATATAAATAGGGTTGGAAGGCGAGGGACAGAGTGAGCAGCCAATCTGCAGAGGGCGGAGGAGCTGGGATCAAAACTGCTGCCTGTGCTTTGAAAGTCATGAAAAGCCAGAGCCTTAGTTTGCTCACACAGGCACAACTCCTCTGGGCTTCGGGGAGAAAGTGTCTGAGAGGCTCTCAAAGCACATGTGCAGAGCCAGCCTTGTTGTGCTAAAAAACAAGCTCTGATTAACTGTGCACGTGGCAGGAATTTTGCATTGCCACTAAAGCAATGAAAAGTCCTGAAAGATTTCCGTGACATTAATTTTAGTTCATTTGAGATAATCCATGTAGGGCTTAAATAATACATGAGATTTATGCCATCGAAGATATGCAGTGTATCTCAGCCTTAGTGAAAAGAAATTTGCCTTGTTGACACCAACCAGGCAAACCAGCAGACAGGACAGAACTAGTTTTTCATCGGAGTATCGCTGCCTGTTTCTTCTCCTGCCTTTCATCTCTCACTCCCTTTCTTTCCCACCTCCCATTTTTTTTGTTGATTGGTGTCACCTCACATGCTTAGGATGTCTGCCTGTCTGCTCAGAGTGTGAACACATTCCTCAGAATGCTGATTTGTTCGTTTCACGCCAGTGTCAAAATGACTTATTAAATTCGGCACCTCCTGATACTCGCTGCCTGATGTGTTGCTATCCAAACATTAAATGACAATAAGCATATGCAGCCGCTGGGCCTAGCAAACTCATTTACTTTGATAAAAATGTCATGGCAATATGCTTTAAATCACTGTCCTTTTCATCATTGTTAATTGCTAGCTGTAGACCTCTTTCCCGTGCTTAGTGCAAGTGTTAGGATGCTGCTCCTCCTAGCCTGATTAAACATTTTTTTTTCCCTAACTGTAGAAATCTCTTTCACTGGCAGTGTTATTTCATCAAGAGATGGATTTTGCTCTTAATTAGTCAACATGCCACCAGGGATACTTCAGTCATGGGTGTGAAAAAGCCTCCAGCAAAAGATCGTTCCCTGGGATTAAAAAAAAATAACATATCAGTGACTTGGGGATAATTGGCAGCTTCGGTGACGGTACGTTGGCTCTGGCAGTGACAATATGTTCTGGTGTAACATCAGTACCTGCTTCTATCTGCTTTCCAGTTGGCTCACTGCAGACCCAACAAAAGCAGCTCTGTGTATAACACTGTATGCCATTGAATGCTGGGGGTGGGGAAATATTCCCCACTTTTTCTGCTGTCACTGGTGAGATGCACAGCTTTCACAAGGCACAGGTTTTGTTCCCCTCAGCAAAAATGCACCTTCTTCTCTACCCACCCATGATGGCTTGGACTTGATGCTGAGTTTGGACTTGAATATATCTGTCGATTTCTTGCTTCTATGTTTAATTTGGACTTTTGCTTTCCTTTTGTCTTTAGGAGCTGGATGCTTCTGTGGTCAGAAAGGTTTGACCAACTTAATTCCTGGCGATATTTTTCCCAGAATAGTAGGAAACAGATCTTTAAAAACAAACAAAAAAAGTCATGGAATCCTTCTGTTTCTAGGGAATATAAAGTTATTTGCAATGAGAGAATAGAATTTCAGACATCTTTATAAAGATACCCATTTCACACTTCAGGGATGACTTTCAAATAAACTGTCTCAGAGCTTGATCAGAAATAGTGTCTAAAAGATTGAATCACCCCAGTGGTATTAAAAAAAAATAAATCTGTCCTGCATAGAAATCAGAATTTTATTAATAAAATACTATTATTTTGTAAACAAGTTCTAAAAGGGGGTGTCATTGTCTGTGTGTGGGGAAGGAAATCCATGCTCCTTAAGGTGTGGAAGTATGAGAGCATGTCAGTCTCTGCTTCCTGACCCCATTTTAACATTTGCAGACTCAACCCAAACTCCTTCAAAAAATCAAACCCAAACAGTTTCATTTGGTATATATGTGCTTGATCCAAAGCTTGCTGAAATCCATGACAAGTTTTGGGATGTGATTCTAATTGTCATGAAGAACTTCCAATTACTTAGTACATTTTTTAAAGAGAGCGAGAGATACAATTTCATCAGTCAAAGATGTTCTTTTCCAAATGGAATGAGCTCTAACACATCCTTCACACTCCAAGCCTGTCAAGCTGTAGTAGAAGGATGTGTGATCAGGCATTTGGAGGTGCCTGCCTTGTAGCAGTGAAGCAGAGGTTGTTGCTTTGGTGTCAGATGAAATGAAGAGATGCTTGGACTTTGCAGGGTCTATCTTCTCTAGATAAAAGGCCAGTGACCTTTTCACATCAAGCCTGGAGAGAAGGGTCTGGTTAAGGGTGATATGCAAAAGTGTTGGCAAGAGGGCTGGTTCATTAGGGCTGAACCTCCTTTCTCTCACCTTAGGGAAGTAATTTAAGATGTGTGTATCATGTTGCTGTATCCTCATGAGGTGGTGGATCATTCTTTAAAAGCAGAAACACAAAGAGAAGCACTCTGAAATGTTGAAGTAATACCTTTCATTTAGAGAAATGCAGAGTATTTTTCTTTTGAGCTTTTGGATATATTGAAGTGTTTTAATTTCAAAATTATCTGCCCAAAAGGAGTTAATCAAAAAATGAAACTGAACGTTTAAGAGTACTACAAAATCTTGTACTGAGCAGAAATACAAGAAGTTTTATTTTCATCTTTGTTTTCCTTGGGTTAGATGCCAAAGAATTAAAAAAGTATTGTCATTTCTATTCCCATCCTCAATCCAGTCACAAAATAAAAGATCTTGTTTAGGTTATTGCTAGTAGGCAGCCAGTTCTCTATAGAAATTTATGAATGATGCCCCACCAGACAATGCTGTCTATAGGCAAATCTTGCAGACCCTTCTGAATGCCTTAGAACAGCTTGAATTATTTCCTTACAAAGAGAAGAAGTTGCATTTATGTGCCTGATACAGGAATCACTCCTGAACTGGCAGAAAAGAACCACATGTGCTCGTCAACCATTTCAAACACCCTTAAACATTCAAACACCTATTTTTTTCAGGTAGTTTGTCCACGCCAACAGGTATTTATCAGTTAGTCTTTCCACTTGTGTATGCAAAATTTGGTTTGTAATATGAATAAAGCATTGGGTGCTATAATGCAAAGTAATTTTGTTCAAGGTTTTACCAGTCAGTGTCAGCCTTGATTACTTCTCTAGACTTGCATGGTGTGTGGGCAGGAGATTAGAATTTGCTAAGAGGTTGCCTCTGTGTACCTGATATAGTAGTATTACTTACACCTGAAGTGGCAGAAAAGAGCCACTCAGCATCAGTTCCTCTCATGCTCTAGTAATCCATTGTGGATTATTATCAAGATCAGCTGGGGAAGGTAATACGATTTTAACACTCCAGCAAAGGGTAGGAAAGGAGATTTAAGGCAGCAGTTTACATCTATCCTGTGGTGTGAACAGTGAGTGTTTTTCAGGCTCATGAAAGATCTTGTAAAAGGATACAACAAGCATGATAAAGGTACGAAAAACAATAACAAAATAGGATTTTGCAAAAAGACAAGTTCATGTTTCTGGAGATAAAAAAAGATTTTTTTTTTGTTTGTTTTTGTTTATCTGTCATTCAGGTAGCATCTTTATATAAACAATGCTTTGTTTTCAGTATTTTCCAGGCCAGCCAGGGAAGTAACTGAATGCACTTGCTTGGAGAAAGAATAGAAGGCTCAGAGAAGTCCAAGTGTGGTAGGATACTGGGATGTGGATGCTTTTGGAAAGGCTGCAGTTATCAGAGTGCTTGGTTTAAACTGGTGCTGACAAGACCCTGCCTTGTTTGTGGAGAAAATTTAAAATAATCTTGGTTTTGTTTCTTCTCTGGTGTGCAAATACACAAGGGGCTAATGATCACTTTTAACTTCCCCTACTACTTTCATAGTTTTTGATTTAATTCTCCTCATTCATCAAACTGTTTGGATGTGGTATTTGAGCTGATGGAGGCAAATAGTATAGTGGAATGAAAATACTCATATCAAAGAAGACACTGAAAAGATGTGGAAATTGGGCCGAGTCAGGTTTCCATAGTTAGAATAAGAATCCCTCAAATAAACAAGCAGAAAATTGTTCTCATCACCGGTGCCTTTGAGTCTGTTAAAGTCAAGTAGAACCCACAGAGCTACTCAGTGTCCCTGTGTCTGAGTTAACAGTGGTGCCATTCAGACAACAGACAGAAACCCTTCAAACTCTTCTGCATACTCACATGCACGTTTTTTGAAAGAATTCCTCATTATTAGAGCCATTATTAGAGAAATACCCCTAAGAATTTGTTAATGGTGCTGAAAATAACATAACGACACTCCTTTGCACTGTATATTACTTTAGCTGAGAATACTTTTTAATAGAAAGGGGTCTCAGGAAAGCTTTCCCAATCAAAGAAAGCAGAGACAGAGTTGGTGGGCACCAATAAGCACAATTTGCTGGTTTGTTTTTGATGAGTGGTAAAGAGTTAAATGAAACTGGAAAACTGTAAGTTTGTGGCATTGCTGCTGCACGCTGTATTCTGGTTAAAATTTGTTGTCACAGCTTTATCATCCATGTAATCAGGTGTGATATTGGCTCTGTGTAGCCCCTCCTGCCTGCTTTCTCCCAATTTTCTCTGGGAAGAAGCAGAGTAGTAGGAGAGAGAAAGGGAACAGAAGCATTTACTTGGTCTGAAGTGCTGTTAAAAGGACATCTATGGGCCACTTATTTCATACGGTTTCATTCTGTAAATGCCACTTGAACTAAAATATTCCCTTTCATCTTTCTGACAGAAATATGACACAGTAATTCTTTGTGAGAATGTAGATGATATGCTGCAGTAGTTACAGTGAGTTAGGATTAAGTGGCAAATGCCTACTCTTAAAGGCTTAATTAAAAGACACAATAGCTCTGGGAGGTCATTATTGTAATTACAGTGCTGCCTATATTGTTGTAACCGAGCACATGGTTGTAGTGTCATGTTATCTCTACACAGCATCCTGGTTTGATGAGGCAGCTATTGCATACATTCCGTGGACTGTGATTTGCATGAGCTTTTTGCTAGTCTGTTTAAGCTTGAAAATCTGATTCAGGGCTCAGTTTATTTTAACCAGTTTTATATGGGTACAATTCCATTAACTTAAGTGTGACCACCTTAGANTAAGTGTTAAAATTTGGTTCAGGGCTTAGTTTTTTTTAAACAGTTTTATATGGGTAAAATTCCATTAACTTAAGTGTGACCACCTTAGATTTTTTTTTTTTTTTTTTTTACCCCCATGTGCTGGAGGAAAATTAGGCTCTCTGGCTTTGGTTACGGTCTGTGGAAATTAAGGAAAGGGCTGAAACATGACATTTGTCTTAATGTTCTCTGTGTATGCTGAGATTAAGAAGAAATAATGGTTTTCATCCTAAATTAATCAACAGATAGTTTGAGGAGTACATCCACAACAGAGGAAACCAGCAGGCCTGTGTGAAATTAAATCTTAATGTTATGGAATGCAACAATCATTTTCAGCAGTGCATTTGAGGGCTGTCTGACATACTTGCCTTTCCTAGAGATGAGATTTTTTTCCCTCTACAATATCTTTCCAGTTTTATATTAAAGCCTTGAAGTAGTATGACTGTTGTTGCTTACCATGAGAGAGAACTTCACAATTGACTAATCCCATGCTTGGAAGTATTTTAATCTGACTATTTCGGGAGGGGATTGCAGTGATAGAAAACAAAGCAAGGTTAAAGACAGTGTGGGTTCTAGTCTGAGTAGAGTTAGGGCAAGACAGACCTCAGGGAGCTCTATCTTGCAAGATTTGGCTTGTGTGGACTTCTGAAATGATAGCTCAGTTTCCCATGTTTGAGGGATGAAATCCGAATGAGTTTAGATCACAGCAGAAAGGAGTTGGAATTCTTTTATTGAGACCTCTTCTCTGAGAGGACTGAAAAAAAAGATGAAACCAGGTACCAAACCATTCCATTGCCTTCTCTAAATGCTGATATTTAATTTTTTTTTTTTTTTTTAAATTTAAAATCTCTGCGTATTCAAACAGGGCTTGCAGAATGGAACGTAGTCAACAGGAGAGATGGAATTACCCCAGAGGACAGATGCCTTTGCTTTGGGAGGTGGGAGGCTGAACTTCAGATCACCTCATGTAAAAGCAGCTATTTGAATGCTTCCAGCATGTGGCAGTATCCTATCTTTGAAGTTATTGTCTAAGAGTTGGCCACAACTTTTACTTTCCTTGGCTTATATTGCAAGCACCCAACAACACAAACAAAAGCTCTTCTTACATTTTATCTTAGGGTAGCATTTGCCTCGTTTCAGTTATCTTTAAAATGTAGTTTGTTGTTGAGAATAAATCAGGCATAGATTAATTTGTATCCATTTTATCCATTTGTGGGTTGCTCAGGTTCTCGTCTCATTATTTCAACCCCTTTGTTTCCTGACCACTTCTCTGTTCCTCTTAATTAATAACTATCCTCATAATATCACGCCCACAAATGAATGTAATGGATCTGAGCTGTACAGCATGGGGATCATGAGTTTTGTGCTCTCTGCTGGGATATTGTCAGCTACAAAATAGTGGCTTGACTTGTTAGTTGCTTGGAAAGGCACTAACATTGCCTTTCCAACTCTCTGCTTTCTATTGCTTTAGCTGAGATGATCTTCTTGGTCTTTCTTGGATT
Source organism: Chloropsis cyanopogon (assembly GCA_013400585.1). Lineage (NCBI taxonomy): Eukaryota > Metazoa > Chordata > Aves > Passeriformes > Irenidae > Chloropsis > Chloropsis cyanopogon. The sequence goes on along the minus strand of WEZZ01006979.1, from coordinate 5,618 downwards.
CTTCGCTCCAGGATACAGGTAATTTTTTAGATTATGTTCCCTTCAAAGTCTTCAGCCTTACCTTGTCAAGGGGTAACAAGGTTTCTGACAAAGATCCACAGTTAGGTAGACATAAAATAAACATTTGCTTTTTCAAGAGATTTTTGAATTCATTGAACCGTGTTCCTGTACTGGAAATAACTCATTTGATAATGTCTTTTATTTTTTTTTTCCTCTGTGCTGCTTTATTTCAGGGATAAATCCATTCCTCTGTAAGAGTGGGAGGGTACTAAATTCTTGTGAAAGACAGGTTTGTTAAGCTTGAAATAATAGTATCTATCAAAAGAGGGGTGCTGAAAGAATTATAAATTCCTGTGATCAGCCCAGCTGAATCTGGTGCTGAGCTGTGTACACCTGAATTCAGGAGTAAAATTCTAGCTGGGGTGTCCATTCAGGACACATCCATTTTAATGAGACTGCTGTGCAAGGAATTAAAATTATGTGCCTCTGCTGGTAGGAAAGCTGCCTCTATGTGCTGTGGTAAGAGGTTGGCAGACAAAATTGAGATGTTTTTTCCCAGTTGTTTTTTTTCCTTCCTCTCTCCTTACCTTTTCTCACGACTTCTATGTGAGAAGTAGTTGAACAGACAGGAACTCTGAGCTTAAACAGAAACTGATGAGGTTGTTCTCATGCCATTGGTTTATTATTACCCCTCACAATTACACTATTGATATTATTGGGCTGTACTAAAATTAAGAGATGTGCTTAAGAGTACAGTCTGTTCAGTCAGAGAACAGAGGGATGCAGTTGCATCCCTCTACTAAATCTCTACTTTTATGTGGGGTGATGGTTTTTAAAAGAAATGTTCAAGCTCCATGGGCTTTCAGCATCTCCTGCCAGTGCTGTCAGGATCTCTAGGGCTGAGCTGGCTGCACCCTGGCAGGCAGAGCAGTGGGAGAGGAGGTCACCACTGAGAGTGGTGTTTAATTTGAGCCTGGGAAGTATTGCTCACTCTGGCAGTGCTTAGAGCCTGGAAATGTGGGACAAAGATCTGTTCTGCAAGTTATTTTGATTTTAATTCTCTACCCCTTCCCCCCACCCATGATTTTTTTCCCCCTTTTCTTTAATGAAACTCTTTCAAGGCTTTTCAGTTTCTAAAAACTGGGGAGGGTGGGACTCATTTACTTTTATTAGTTGTTGGAGGCAAGAGATAGAGGAGGAGAAAAAAAAAGAGGAACACAAGCTACAAGATGAAAATAATATTTTTCTTTTATAAGGGAAGTGCTGTCCCAAATCCCCATTAAACATGTGTTTTCCATGGGTAGGTATTTTTTAAAAAAGACGAAATTATTCGTTGAAGAGTTGGGAGAGCACTGAATAGCTCTAATTGAGTGCTCCACTTGATTGCTGACATATGTTTGGGAGAATGAGGTACATGCTCCTTACTGGCCAGAACAGCCTCTCTGATGTTAGCCAAAACCTAACAGGGCTACTGTTGTGCCTTGCTATTTTCATAATCAGAGACCAGGAATAGGCCAAAGGTGCACACTTGGGTTCCAAATATGATATCTGTATTTGCTGAGCATATGCAAGCATAAGAATCCTCATGACATAGATATGACTCTCAGGATTGGCTCCTGGCAGTTTTTCAAAATGTGGGGGGAGCACTGGTAGATGATCTAAAAGCTGTAGCAAAGGATACTTCATTTCTGTTCTTTATAGTGTTTTATAGTTGTAAGTATCTGGTAGGTATTTCTGATGTGTGCCAGGAGTCATTCTGTTGGATATAGTGCTTTTATACTTTTACAAAACTCTTAAAAAACCCTCTCTGTTCTTATGCTGGCACTGTATAAAAGCCAGGGCAGACCTTATCACTTTCTGTTCTCTGTGATGCTTCGTAGGTCACATTGCATTACTCTGCTTGGCAGAAAAGGCAAGTTCAGTGGGAAGCAAGAATGAATATTTAGCTGGTAGTATACCCATGCTGCAATTTTTTTTTTATTGTTCAGATATTGCCTTGAGATGTAGTTTTTGCAGACTGCCCAAGTCTAAATTCTTCTTGCGACTTTTCCACCTGTTAGAATTCAGACTTTGCCATTTTATAGTGTGGTTTATGGGTTGCATGACACATAAATGACAGGTTGCATTGAGGAAACATTTCAGTCTTTGATATTTGTAAGGCAAAAAATATGTCTGGGTGTTAGCCTTGGAAATGTTTTTTTTCCTCTTTTTAGAAATATGCCCCTCTTTCAGAATTCTGAGTAAACAGGCTGAGAATTCACAGTAACTTGAGTGCATCCAAGACTCAGCTTTGTTTGAAGCCATAATGAGCCTGATTAAAAGACTTTTTCGGTGCTAAAAATGTTGCTTGAATTCACTGAACAAAGCCAATTGAGCAGTCAGCTGTTGCTTCAACCTCATATGTGTGTCAGATGCTAGAGGAGAACAAAGTTGAAATTCCCACAGAATAGAGCTCCAGGGAGATCTCAAGGAAATGTTGCCAAATACCAGGCTCCTTCACTGAATGCTTCCACTCTGCCTCATGAATCCAGAGCAAAACATTTGGATACAGAAACACTTGTCTCATGACAAAAACCCCAAGTTTCTTCTAGAGTATTTATTCAAGTCGATGGCCTTTGAATTCCAAGTGCCATTGTGTATTTATATGCATGCCGTGTCCTGCAGATCTCCGTCTGCTTGTAAAGTCTTCCAGAGAGAGTGAGAATCTGAATTTCTGGAGAAATTGCTTTCAGCAGAAGTAAATCCTGTCCTCCAAATACTTCACCAATGTTTGCTCCTACTTAGTGCATCTCTGTTGCTCCAATTGCTCAAATCTAAGAGCAAATTTAAAAATAAAAAGAATAGATGAAAACATTTAATATAGTTTAATGTTAATACTATAAATTGCTATTGCTAATGCCAGTAGTGTGCATTAGAGAACTATGAAATTCCAGATATGCAAAATTAGGAGCTTCCTATGCAAACGAAAGGCAATTGGAGCTGGGCCATATGTTGTCAAAGCCAGAATTGCAAAATAGGTATCATATTAGGTAGATCTGCAGTTTCTTCCTCTATTGGGTCACTTTTTTGTTGTCTTCNGCACTGAGTTGCTCTCAGTGTCTGCAGAAGCACTAGCAGGGCCACTTTATCCCTCCTTGCCTCTGGCTCCATAGTGTTTTGGGACTTGGCACAAATGATTTTGCCTTTCAGTAGTTTTGCTGTTTGTCCTCTTATCTTCTCCTTGTCTAATTATTTCTCCAGTGCCTGTCATGCTGTTTTCATCAGGAGGATGTTTCTTCCAGCGAGGCTAGCCTTTGGACTCCTCATTTTTTACATCTGATATCTATCAGCACTCCATCCGTTCAAATTCAAGTTTTCTTTCTTTTTCCTTTTCCTCATTTTCCTTTTCCCCTCAGTTATTCCCTATGCAAACACACACTTGGGTTTGTTACACGTTCCACATGATGGCATCTTCAGCTTCCTAAATTAAGCTGCTCTTTCCAAGTAGCAAAATCCATA
>WEZZ01006978.1:17295-64201 GCA_013400585.1 Chloropsis cyanopogon | reverse complement strand
GGGGGGGGGGGGGGGTGGGGGGGGGGTGTTTGGGAGCAGGCAGGGTGGACAGGGGGTGTTTGGGAGCAGGCAGGATGGACAGTGTGCTAGTTGGAGCTGGATTTGAACCTTGAGTGCCCTTCTGGTGACGGAGAAAAGTAATGATACAAGCTTTTAGGTGCAGGTTTCTCCAAGGCAGGGGCTTTCTGGGGGGGTGGGGTGAGCAGGTCTGGGGGCTGAGAGAGGCTTTGAATCTCACTCCACTCCCTCCTATGCCAGCATGATCCACTCTCCCCAGTCTGGAACATGGGCAAGGGAACTGTGTTGCTGGGAAGAGCAAACAGTGGCTCTAAAAGGATTGCGTTACCCCTGGCAACCACCAAAAAAGCTGTCACTGGAGCTCTTTCAGCTCTAGCTCACCGAGGTTTATTTGTCTTTTCGTTTTTCCCTCTCTGTTACTAAGAGTGACAGTTACATCTCCATTTTCCCACAGTCTCTCCCTCCTGGAACAGACCTGAGCTTGTTTCAGGAGGGCAGATGTACAGCCTGGTTTTACCCCCCATGTTCCCTGTGGGGCTGTGGTCCAGGTACAGGGGCTGGGTGAATTCCAGCCCTTCTCCTGCCTTCCTGCTCCCACTGGCTGCTGCAGAACTGGGCTGGGCACGAGTGTGTCTGCTGGGCTCTGCTTCCCTGCTATGAATAATGACCCCTTGGCTGCATGGTGCTGCTTGTCTTGTGCCATTTATCTGTCACAAGTGAAGTCCTTCTTACTCCCCAGGTACTTTGGGTTGCCTCTTGGTCAAGGAATTTCCCTACAGCTGCTCCGTCCACTCCCCAGGATCCCCATAACTCTTGCTAGCCCAGTTCCTGTAACTAGGATGTGTGGGAGGGAACAGCCTGTCTAGGTGGTCAAACGCTGTGTAAACACACAGTCTGACAAAGCTATTCCTTGCAATTCCCTGATGTGTGTCAGGGAAGCTGCTTCACACTAGAAAATGAGCTGGGAGCCAAGAGATGCTGTCAGGCAGGCGGGGACCCCCAGAAATGTGTGGAGCAGGCCTGGAGAGTGTAGCCAGATTCATCCAGCAGCCCACATCACCAGGCAAATCCACAGCTGTGAGGCAGGTCTAGGATCTCACCAGGAATCAGGATCAGGGATCTGGGTTCCAGCATGTTCACCACATATCTCAGGCAAGGGTCAAGGGCCAGTCCTCAGTGAAAACACAGCTCTTTGAGGGAAGATGGAGAGGCCCCCTCTGGGTCTCATGGTATAACCTGAGGCTTCACAGCTACACAGGATCAGAGCTGGGCTGGAGCACCAGCAGCTGAACTCTAGGAGGAGAGAATGACATTACAAAACTTCTTAATGCATTTAAGACCCTGACAGTGTGTTTTGTGATGAGAGAGGTTAAGGCAAATGAGTGAGGAAGCCTGCTTTGTCCCTTGATTGTATCTGTTGCCTCTATTTTTCAGACCAAAATTCAGCACAGTATTTTCCGGGATCGCAGGTCACAGCTCAGTTTGGCCAAGGAAGGGTTGGGGAACTCTCCTACTACCAAAGCTGCTCCCACTAAGGCTCAGAGGGAAGAGAAAGATTCCAGTGCAACGGTAAGGTCTAGGGAGGCACACGGCACCATGGTTGCTCTGTTTCTGTGTCACAGGAAGTTGGCACACGCAGGAACCAAGGATGGATGCTGTCTCAGTTGCTTCAGCCAACTGAGAGATACTCATTTTCGTATCATAGAATCTTCTCAATGTGAAGGGATCCACAAGGCCCATGAGTCCACCTCCTGGCCATGCACAGGCACCCCAGCAATCCCACCCTGTGCCTGACAGTGTTGTCCAAGCACTCCTGGAGCTCTGGTAGCCTTGGGGTCATGACAGTGCCCAACCACCCTCCCAGGGAAGAATCTTTCCCTGACATCCAGCCTAATCCACCCCTGGCATAGCTCCAGCCATTCCCTCAGGTCCTGTCTCTGGTCACAGAGAGCAGAGATTGGAGCTCCTTCTTGTAAGGAAGCTGCAGATTTCCCTTATCTGAAATTCTAGGACGTGCTGCCTGAACTTGCAAAGATTCGAGATTTCTTGAGTCTGAAACAAGAGACATCTTTTATTTTTCCTAATAGTTACTCAGCCCATCCAGAATCCAGTTGTCAGATGGCACTGGAGAATCTGAAAATGTCACAAATCTCAGCCTTGAAGGACAGGTAATTATGCCTCTCCAAAGAGAAGGAGAGACTGTAGAGCATCACTGTGTTGGTGTCTCACACCTTTCACACAATTAAATTCCTCAAGAGTGAGTTGGACAAGGGATGTTTTACGTAGATGCTGTCCCAGAGTTCTTCCAGTGACGTCCACCTGGAGAGCAGACTAGCACTGGGCTAGAAAGTCTCTGTAAATTGTCAGGCATTTATTTAAGTTATCCCTTCATGTTTTGGCTTCTTCCTCTGGAATGCACATTCATTTTGCAGGCAGATTGATTATCTGGGCTCTCTCCTTTTCCCTAGCCTGGTTTCTCAAGCTGGATTTTGCTGCTGTAACTCATTCTGAGGGCGGGTTATAAAACAAGCTGGATCTCTGCAGTTTGGAGATCTGTGGCTGTGTGCTCAGTATTTCACTGTGCCAGCACTGGCTGCAGACAGCACAGCACAGCAATATTTATCTCCACAGCAATACAGCGAGGCAAGAACATTCCTGGTGATGGAGATAAAGCTGGACTGGCCCTTGGTCCCAAAGCGGCTGCGGGAGGAGCTGGTCCGGCGGTGCGTAAGGATGGGCCGTGGGGCTGACAGCTCCTCTCTGCAGGGTGGAGAGAGACTTGTACAGCAACCCCCCCTTGGAATACTCCATAAAGAGGGCCTGAGACAAAGCCCACAAGAATCAGGGGGAGGATTTGGCCAGACTGCTTTAGACGTGGCATCTGGTGTGTTGGGAAAACACTTGTGCATCCCAGCTGGCATCTCCCTGCCATTCCTCTCAAAACAAGAGAACCAGAGCAGCACAGCAGTGTCTGTGTTCCTGTCTGGGCTTTGTTTCCCTCTAATTCCCATGTGCTTGCCTCTTGCATGTGATGTTCAGTGGCTTGGTCAGTCCTGGCCACCAGCATGGACTGCCCTGGGTAGTGCTGCTGTTGCTTCACCAGAGCATTCTCTCATTTTTAGCTTTCCAGCAGTTTTCTCACAGTGTTTTACCCATTCCTCAGCTTTTATGTTAGTTTTCATGTTGTTCTGCTGCAGAGCTGCTCTTTCATCTCTGCTGCTTTGAGACTTCAGTTCTTGTCCAGTGGCAGCCCTGCTGTGTTGTGGGTTAGAAAGGCATCTAATTTATGGAATAAAAAAAATAGAAAATGTGGCAGATTAATAAGGTATAAGAGGTGCAGGTTTATATCGCTCTCAAACAGAAATGCTGTCCATTCATTGAAGGTATATGTGTTGTCCTCACTGCTCCCTGCTGTCTTCCAGGAGGAACAGGCTGAGGGGGGTGAACCCCTCTTAGAACAGACCTTTTCCTGGCCTATTTTATACATTTCTACTCTTCTGCAATGTGTGTGGATTCAGTGTCACTCCTCCTTGCTCACCTGCTTGTGTGCACCTTATCAAGGCCTGTGGCACCTTGGTTTGGTGGGATGGATTGTGTTCTGAGGACTGAGGGTGTTCTGGAGTCCAGCAAGCAGGAAATGTTGAAAAAAAATTAGATTAATTAAGGCTGGTTTGGCACCAGGGATTTTAATTCCAGAATCCCAAAATGATTCAGTTTGCAAGGGACCCCTGAAGATCACCCAGAACAAAGTTCATGTTCAAGCAGGGTTCCCCAGAGCACTCTGTGTCCAGATGGTTTTTGGATATATCCAGGGAAGGAGACTCCACAGAGAATCCTGCTCAGGCCAACCTCACCTTAACAAAATCTTAGTTAAAAATATGCTAATCCTAATGAAAGGTCATTGTAACTCCAGCAGAGGCCCAGGCAGGGCTGTGTGGTGTCTGGGGGTCTGAGGTTGGTGTCTGGGGGTCTGAGGTTGGTGTCTGGGGGTCGATGCATGGCCAAGGGTGCCACAGCCAAACTGGGCAACGTTGGAACTGACGGGTCGGATGATCTGGGCTGTTTAGTGACCAAATTCTACAGTTTTCCTCCAGGAGAGCAGCTTAGGTTAGCAATAAATGTTAACCCTGTCATGACAAGGCACAACCATCAGCTGTAGGGACCTGTTCATTCTTGGTCTGAGACTTCAGGTTTCCTCCCAGGTGCCTGTGAGGTGTCTCATGGACACAATGGCAGGGTGGAGCCCTCACAGCACACAAGCCAACATCCCTGGCAGTGGATCTGCTGATCTCTCCTCTGCTCTCACTGACAGGGTCAAGGAGCTGATTCCTCCCCACCCCGCGCTGCCGCCCCGGACGGAAGGAGCCAAGAAGGTACGTGTGAGAGCCTGTGGCCTTGCCACCATTTTGCCAGCCCACCCTGCCCTCAGAGTCTTCATTGCCCACAGCAACATGGGGATGAGGTTTGAAGGGGTCAAGGGTGCAGGGCCACAAAGGTGGTGAAGAGTCTAGAAGGCTGTAGGGCAATATGAGGAGTGGTGAGGTCACTTGGGATGTTCAGCCTGGAGAAGAGAGATTGAGGGTAGAGCTCATTGGGGTCTGCAGCTTCCCCACAAGGAGCAGCTTCAAATCTCTGCTGTCTGTGACCAGTGACAGGACCTGAGGGAACAGCTGGAGCTGTGTCAGAGGAGGTTTTAATGGATTTTGGGAGAAGAGTGGCTGGGCACTGCCCAGGCTCCCCAGGGAATGGTCACAGCCCCAAGGCTGCCAGAGCATTTGGACAACACTCCCAGGGATGCCCAGGGTGGGATTGTTGGGGTGTCTGTCCAGCCAGGAGCTGGACTCGATCCTTGTGGATCCCTTCCAATTCTATGGAATTTCTGTGTATTCTATGAAATACACAGAAAAGGAAACGTCTGTATGTGTTATCTCCACAGCAATGTGCCTTGGGAACCTGTTCATCACTTGTGTTCACATCCCATTCAAAGGGAAGCGATGAAGAGATGGAGCAAAGGGAGGGAAGGCAGCCGTGGGGGCATGTTTGGAAGGAAATGGGGTGCTGGGTAAAGAGGCTACCAAGAACCTTACATTTATATCCTGGGCAGTCCCAACAGTTTCTTGTCTCAGACCAGCCCCTGTGCTTCATCAGACTCAGACAAGCCTGAACAGAATCAGCCCTGACCTTTCTCAGGTCACCAAGAATTTTTGAGGATCAAGATTATGGAGATTACAGGTTCTGCTGAAGAGGGCTGGCTGTGGGTTTCAAGGCTCCCAGTAAATGAAATATATTTTACTCACAGCCAATTATATTGCTATAGGAGAGATAGCAGTGACTGGAATACTGGGTTGTGATGGAAAATCCTAGCAGGAAGGAGCTCTTTTATGTTTGCCTGCAGATATTTTCTCAGCCCTCAGGCGTGGACAGGAAAGGATGTGTGACAGACTAATTGAGTCAGGTGGAGTTAATGGGAGGCGTGGGCTGTGGCAAATCAAATACATATCAAGGTTGATTGCATAAGTGGCATGTGAAATTTATTTATTTCTTTCCTAGGTGGTGGAAGATTATCACAAACGTGTCACCAATGTTGCTGTTGCCATCCTGAGGGAATACCATGAGCTTTTTGGGAAGCAGCTGTCTGACCATGGAGTGATGGACCACGAAACCATGGAGGAACAAAAGCGTCAGCTCAACTACGAGCTCAATATCTCTGGGAAATATTTTGCTTTTAAGGAACAGCTTAAGGTGAAGTCTCCTTTGTGCTTTTTGCTTCCTTACTTGTTTTGTCCAGAAACTTTCTCAGTGAGGAACTGCTGCTCCATGGTGGTAACTCAGGATGATGTGGTGCTCCAGAATCCTTTCCTGCCACCTGGACCTGTTGCAGTGGGCACTGAGGGGACAAGATTCCCCTCTAATGGAGCAGGCACCAAGCTGCTTTGGTCCCACACCAAGAGAGCACTTCCAATCAATGGGAGCTATTCACATCCATTTGCCCCATGCTCATAACCTGGGAAAGGCAAAGCTGGCTCTCACATTCCCAGTCTGCCCCAGCAGGGAAAGGAGGTTCCACTCTCTCAGCTGCTCAGCCTCAGCGACTCTTCCTGGAGACCTCCTCTCTGTCCTGAGGAGATGAGCCATCCACATGCTGTGTCAGGGAGGTGGGAAAGGAAATCCCCCTTGCTTGCTTTTTTTTGCTTTTTTCAGTGGCAGGCTGGATTTATTTCTCAGAACTAAGCTGGAGCCTCAGGCTGTGTGTCTGTCTGATTACAGAGCTGGTGGGGGGCACGGGAGGGAACCTGCCTTGTCCCATGTCCCTTGTCTCCACAGTATTCTGTGGTGAAGATTGTGAGGGAGAAATACCTGAAGACCACAGCATTTGAGACCAAGGAGCAGCTCCAGGAATTCCTCAGTGAGCTCTATGTGTACCTCGTGGAGCACATGCACATCGCCCTGAACAAGGTAGGGGGAAATCTGGGTGACACGGGCCATGGCTTCACTGTGGGTACAGGGCAGGTAAAGGACTTTTACCTTCAAGACAGAAACAGTCTCATGCTTTCATCTGCTGGAGTTGTCACATATAGACCATGAGCCACACTCCAGGCAGGGATCCAGTGCCTTTGTATCCCACAGCTCAAAATCCTGGTGGTGGGATAGGTTTGAGATGCCACTGGTAAAGCTGCTGTAGCAGGCACATGGTGAGGGTGGCTGGGCAGAGCAGGAGCTGGAGTCACCAGTGAGTGGCCCCACTGAAGTCTGCCATTGCCTTGATCTAGGGAATGCTCTGAATAATCATAGAATCACAGACAGGTTTGGGTTGGAAGGGATCTTAAAGCTCATCTCATCCCACCCCTGCCATGCCAGGGACACCTTCCACTATCCCAGGTTGCTCCAAGCCCCATCCAGCCTGGCCTTGGACATTTCCAGGGATACAGAGGCAGCCACAGCTGCTCTGGGCACCCTGTTCCAGGGCCTCCCCACCCTCCCAGGGAATTCCTTCCTAATATCTAACCCTGCCCTCTGGCAGTGGGAAGCCCTTCCCCCTTGTCCTGTCCCTCCATGTCCTTGTAAAAATTGATACTGCCCTGTGCCTGTGGCAGAGGTACCTGGCAGTGACAGGAGGGTGTCCCACCAGAGAGCAGCTTGCCCTTCCCAGTGCCCACCCCCAGCCATACTGGTCTGTACTGTGTGCAGTGCTGGTGTGGGACCTCTGCCATACTGGGATCACACGAACCACTCTCCCTTCCCCAGGGCTAACACTGTCTCCTTCCCTACCAGCTCCTGTCTGGGGAAGATGTTTCTCCTGTTCCTCCATCCTACACAACCATGAAGCAGCTCTGGCTCTTTGCTCGTGAAGCTGAAGCCAACAAGGACTTCCAACTGGCCTCTGTCTTCTACAAGCAGGTAAGGGAGCCCCAGTTTTCTCCTGCCATCACCTGTGTGGACTGGCACAGCACAGCATCACCGTGGTGCCACTGCTCACAGCTCAGCCAGCCCTGACTGTGGTGGAGGGAGGAAGGAGCTGAGCATCACCAGGATACTCAGGCTGAAGTAGGATTTGGGAGGGATTTCCCAGGGAGATGCTGCTCTCTGCAGGATGTGAGATTGTCCCCGGCCATGTCACTGAGGACTCCAGCCTCAAGGCCAGGGGAAATGGGATGTGCTGGGTCAGTTCTGGGGACACTGGGCCCTAGGAGGCATCAGCTGGAGCTGGAGGACACATGTTAGGTGGGGAAGGCTTAGAGGAAGTGGGCTTCCAGCACGATCCCATTTAGGGGACACCCTTGCATGTGATAGACAAGGGCTTGATTCCTGCTCAACTGGGCTGGGGTGGCCAGGGAAGCCGTGGTCATTCCAGAATTGCCTCCCCAGTCCTTGGCATGTTCTGAGCCTGACTCCAGTGATGATCTCTATTGTCCAGAGAATAGCTCAGGACCAGCACAGTGTCCAGTCCTGGCTGGACTATGGAGCCTTCTGCCTCCTGAATGAGGACGCCACCAAAGCCCAAGAATGCTTCCAGCAGGCCGTTTGGCTGGACCCCCAGCACGTCCAAAGGTGCTGAGTGCTCCTAGTGGGTGGGTGGGGAGGGTGTGGAGTGTATCCCCCCACACCACTGCTGGGGCTGCAAGGCTGACTGCCCTGCCCCTGCCCCAGCTTGCTGCTCTGTGGGATTGTGGCTGTCAAGCTGCAGCACTATGAAGAGGCAGAGATTTTCTTTGAGGATGCCTGCTGCTTGGACCCATCCAGCATCATAGCCTGGACCCTCTCAGGTACAAAACCAAGCCAGTCTGGTACTCAAGGTATTCCTGTAGAGCCAAGCATTGTTCCTGCCCCCAAATCCTCTTCCCCCTGCTCCCAGCTGAGGGCTAAGGGAAGGATTTTTCTTCCTTTGGGTGTCTCCTGATGCTGCTCTGTCTCTCCCACAGGTTTGTTTTATGAGCTGAAGAACAATTATATTCGGGCAGAAAGGAGCTTCCGTGAGGCTAAGAAGCTCCTGCGAGCACAGCTTGAGGAGGAGAGGAGAATCCTTGAGGCTGCTGAGGGAGAAGGGAAAATGCCCAGTTCTCCCAGCACAGACCCAGGTAACAGGCAAACCCAGGAGGTGCCCTGACACCAGCAAGGAGGGGCTTGGATCTGTGTGGTGAGCAGTGGAAGGATAGGAGAGTTTTAAAGAGGAGAAGTACAAAGGGTAAAAATAGAAGATGTGAACTGTGAGCTAGAACAGAATTCCATGGAAGCTGTCACTGTGAGTTCCCAACACAGCTCGGAAAGCTCTGCCTCACCAATCCAAAGGGCAAGCCAGCTGCTTGGCAGTGATCCTGAGGCCAAGACTTCCTTTGGAGCCCCTCTGAGTCTAGCCTGAGCTGAGACTGTCTGTCCTGAGTCCCAAATATTTGGCCAGGCTGCAGGAAATGCTGACTGGCTTTATTTTTAACCTTATCAACACTCATGCACAGTGCCTCAGGCGGGCAGGCTCGTGACACATGCAGCTTTTCGTCCCTTCTGATTATGGGGAAAGGGATATTCACAGAGTCATGGCATGACTAAGGCTGGAAAGGACCTCCAAGATCGAGTCCAACTGTTAACCCAGCACTGCTGTGTTCATCACTAGCCCAGATCCCCAGCTGTCACATCCACATGGTTTTTGAGCACTTCCAGGGATGGGGACTCCACCACTGCCCCCTGGGCAGCCTGTTCCAATGCCTGACCACCCTTTCTGGGAATAATTTTTTTGCTATCATCAAACATAGACCTCTGTTGCAACTTGAGGCTGTTTCCTTTCATCCTGCCTCATTTATACCTGTTTCTGCCTTCACATGGTAATCTTGTGCTAAAAACCCCAGCCCCAGGAATTGCCTCCTGCAAAGAAATTCCTTCCCAGCTTTGAAAACCTGATAGATCTTTTATATTTTCTCTCTTTTTTTTTTGTGGAATCATGTTCTAAACTGGGAAGTTTACGGCTTTCCACCTAATAGTTGTTGGGGGTTTTGTTCCAGAGAAGATTCCAGACAGCTCAGCTGACAAATCACCAGAGGTTGTGGAGGGTGCGAAATCCAAGGAAGAGGCTACAGCACTGCAGGAAGCCCCGGAAGGTTTGGGAATGGGGACGTGGAGAGCTGGGAGATGGTCCTGTGGGAATGGTGGGAAGTAATGTGGGAGCAGTGAGCCATGGCCCCTTGATGCCAAGGCCTGTTGTCTCTCCTGAGCCAGGGAATCTGCAGGCAAAGCAGGTTCACCCCAATTTTCAGAGCAGCACATTTCAGGATGAACAGCCAGCTGGTGAATGCAGCTCTCTCCCTCACATACTGCACCCTGCACCTTCCTTTTCTTCCTCCTGAGATGCCAGCTCTTAAAGCGTCCCTAGGGATCCTCTCTGGTTGTGTGGTGTGGGATCTGCCTCCTCCACAGCTCCAGTGGTGGTGGAAATGGCAGTGCTGAGTGCCTCAGGGCCCCCTGGTTCGTTTGGGGAGGCGGGAGCCTCACTGTAGTTGTCTCTGACAAGCATCATTCATAAATTTCCACATTTTTTCCTCTGGGTTTGGACTGGAAAATTAGTGGGTGAAGAGCATAGTTTCTTTTCAGATCTCCTACAAAACTTAAGCCCTTCAGAAAGAAATGCTGAGTTAATCTCTGCTTCAGCCTTCCCTGCCACCTCCTGGGTTTTGCTCCATGTTGCAGGGATTTTTCTGTCCCCACTGGGATGTCAGGACCTGCTTTGGCTCCAGAAATAAAAACCCCACTTTGGGACTGACAGAGACACATTTTCTTGCAGCATCATGTCCTGCTCCAGCACCTCAGCCACCTCCCTGCACAATATTCACGAAGACAGTGGAATTCCTGATGAAAGTCAATGCTGTCCGGGTCAGTTTAACAGGGAGTGGAGGAGTGGGAAGGGAAGCTGGTTTATTCCCAAAGAGCTCCAGCCAGCCCCTTTCTTGGCCTCAGGGAATGAGCCGTGGCTACTCCAGAGGCTGAGCACAAGAGGGAGCAAAGCCACCACTGCCCAGACATGCAAAAGTGTGGCCAGGCAGAGTGTCAAGCCCACAGTGCTGGCTGTGGACACACAGCCCAGCACTGCCTGCTGCAGGGGGAGCAGGCAGCTCAGAAATGGTACAGGGTGCTCTTCCCTGTGCATTCAGAAATGGGATCCATTATTGTGGTGCTTCCAAGATGCCTGAACTCCTTTGATTCAGACACTTGTGTATGTTGGAGTGATTTTTGTATCAACTGTGGATTGTGCTTGTCCTACCAAGTCATCTCTGGGACCTCTCCAGTTGCCACATTGTGCTGCCTGCCTAAATTTGACATGGCAGAAAGAGTTGCTTAAAGCAAAACGCAACTAAATGGAATCCTGGAATGGTTTGGTTTGGAAGGGAACTTGAAGTAATCTCATTTCAACCCCCTGCTATGGGCAGAGACACTTTCCACTAGACCAGGGATACCTTCCACTAGAACAACATTCAAAAGAGGGGAAAAAGAAATTTCCTTTGTGTTTTCTGTTTGTGGCAGTCAGAGAGGTGTCAGTCAGCTCTCCTGCCCTAACCACCAGCTGTGCTGTTCCTCCCCAGTTTGTTCACAAGGCACTGGCCCACGAGCTGCTGAGCCTTCAGGGAGGCCCCACCTGTGCCTACTACCTGGCCCTGGCCTGGACCCACATGCTGGGGGAAGATTTCCGCAGGTGTGACCAATGTCTGCGCGAGGCCGCTCGGATCAACCCCCTGGTAATTCCCCTGCAGTCCCAGTGCGTGTGAACCCTGCTTCAGTTCCACTTCACCATTCCAGTGCTAGTCCAGAGCATTTCAGTGGGAGGGCAGTCTCACCAGGCAGTGGCTGCAGCACTGCTCTCTTTGTTATCCCATTGTCACAGCCTCCTGTCACTCCCTGCAGAGGCAGGCAGCGTCTCAGAGCCTGTCTCTGCCTTTCCCTCTGCAGCATCTGCCTTTCTTTTCTCTCTGAATAGCTATATCCTGATCCTCTGTCCCTGGGTGGGGGAGTCGGGTTCTGTTTCATGACAAACAAGGTT
This sequence comes from Chloropsis cyanopogon, assembly GCA_013400585.1. Taxonomy (NCBI): domain Eukaryota; kingdom Metazoa; phylum Chordata; class Aves; order Passeriformes; family Irenidae; genus Chloropsis; species Chloropsis cyanopogon. Next base: position 52,665 of record WEZZ01006978.1, on the reverse strand, counting down.
GCTGTTGTGCTCTCTGCAAGAAAGCTGGCTTTGGGGAGGCAGATTGAAAGGAAAGCAGGGGGAAGATGACACCTGGGAATGCTGTGTGCAGGCAGGACACTGGGCAGGGAGCTGGAGGGGGATCCCATTGCTGGTGTCCTGCAGGCAGCCCACTGACCTTAACTCTTTCCATAAACCCTGTCCTGATATCACAGCATCATGGAATTGTTTAGGTTGGAAAAGCCCTCTGGGATCATCAAAACCAACCATTCCCCAGCACCACCATGTTCACGATTAAGCAATGTCCCCAAGTGTCACACCTACAGGGCTTTTAAATCCCTCCAGGGATGGTGATTCCACCACTGCCCCAGGCAGCTGTGCCAGGGCCTGACCACCCTTTCAGTGAAGAAATTCTACCAATATCCAATCTGAACCTGTCTTGGCATGACTTGAGGTTGTTTCCTCTCATCCTGTCCCTGTTCCCTGGGAGCAGAACCCGACACACCCCCCCACCCCCGGCGGCTGTCCCCTCCTGTCAGGAGTTGTGCAGAGCCAGAAGGTCCCCCCTGAGCCTCCTTCTCTCCAGGCTGAGCTCCCTTCCCAGCTCCCTCAGCCTCTCCTGGTGCTCCAGCCCCTTCTCCAGCTCCTTTCCCTTCCCTGCCATGCTCCAGCCCCTCAATGTCCCCCCACAACTGAGGGGCCCACAGCTGGACACAGCACTGCAGCTGTGGCCTCCCCAGTGCCAGCACAGGGCCACAAGCACAGCCCTGCTCCTGCCGGCCACACCAGGGCTGACACAGGCCAGGGGCCATTGGCCTGCTTGCCCACCTGGGCACACCTGGCTCCTCTTCAGCCATGGCAACCAGCACCCCCAGGTCCTTCCTTTGCCACCAGGCAGCTTCCAGACACACCATCCCCAGCCTAGAGCACTGCACAGGGAGTTATTGTGATAATTCAATTAAACACTGCTCAGCTCCTCCTTTCTGCTGCTTGCAGTCTCCCAGCCCCGCTCTCAGGTGTTTCTCCCATCCCTGTCTCACTCCTGTTTTTTGGTGCACAGAATCCAAATGTCTGGGCTCAGAAAGGGCACCTGTGCTACCTGCAGAAGGACTTTGACCATGCAAAGGAATGCTACGAGCGAGTCATCAGCTTTGTGGAGGATGCTGAGGATTTGCACTTTGTCTACCTGCGCCTGGGCTCCATCTACATGAAAGAAAAAGAGGTGAGGAGCCAGCAGGGCTGTGGAGGGGAAGTTACCACAGAACAAATCACTCCTCCAGCAGCAGTGGGGACAGTGGGTGTCTGAGCCCCACGGAAATAGGGTGTTTGGCAAACCCGGCTGTGCAGTGGTGCAGAGGGATGTGTCTGTCTCTCTCCTGGCAGTACGGCCGGGCCAAGCAGATCTACCTGCTCGCCTGTGACAACTCTCCCTCCTGTCTCACCTGGCTGGGCGTGGGCATCGCTTGCTACAGGGTGAGTGCAGCTGCCTTCATATCCTCTGGGCTTCAGTTGGCGGCACGGGACACAGGGCTGGCTTTTGCAGGATCCCCTTGTTTAAAGCAGCTCTTGGCTGCCTCTGCGGCAGTGCTCCCAAAGGCCATCGTGTCCTGTGTGCAGTGACAGCCCCGGCGTGGCACCCGGATGGTGTCACTTCAGCCCCTGCTCTGGGAACAGCCATCCTTTCCCCTCCTCCCAGCTCCTTCCAGCACCTCCTTCCCCAGGGTGTCATGGCAAACAGTCTGGGCTCTGCTCCGAGTTCCTGCCTGCACATGATCTGGATGTCACCAAGGCACTCAGTGGGATGTCAGCAGGCAGGAATCTCGGTGCTTTCCCTGTCCAAAGGAATCCAGCACTTCTGAAGGGCTGGCAAGGACACCCAGCCACCAGCAGTGCAGTATCTCCCCAGGGGACACCTTACCAGGTTCCTCCAAAGGAGTTTGGCAGAGGAAGCAATCAGGGAAGGAATTTGAACTGCTGTTTCCCCTTTGGCCAAATGTTTACCTCCTGAGAGGCTGTGGAAGTGGGTTAGGGAGGTGAGTGGTGGCCTGGGCACCAGCCACCCCTGCATGCCCACAGCTGCTGCACAGCAGGAGTAGTGAGCAGGAACACAGCCATGTTTCCTCACGGAGCTGGATCGCTCAGCTCCTGGAGGTGAAGGGGTTTATGGTGCTTTCCTTACAGCTGGAGGCTAATTTAGAAATAGTGTGTGATCCCACAGGGGTCAGCAGGGGGAAGCTCCTGCTCCAGACTGGAGATCTGGATGCTCTGGCACTGAGGATAACTCCTTGTCTGTGCCCTAAATCCTTTCCCCTGCATTTCTCTCAGGGAAGCCCTCCTAGGAGCTTCTGTGGCACTGATTTCCTCTGCTGTTAGAGCAATGCCTGTTCAGCTGGGAAGCCCTTTCTGCCTGCTCTTTGTCATTTGTCCATGGCTCTCCTTCTCTCCCTCAAGATGGAAGAGATGCTGGAAGCAGAAGATGCTCTCTCTGAGGCCAATGCCCTAGATAACACCAATGCTGAAGTGTGGGGATATCTGGCCCTCATCTGCCTGCAGGTGAGTGCCCAGCCCCTGCCAGCCTGGTGGACTGGGGGCTCATGGGGGATTTATGGGGCTGGTGCAGGGGTTGGCATCTGCTCCTGAATCTGAAGAGCTGATGTAGAGCTCCGTGATATAGAGCCTGGAGGCTGTTCTCAGAGAAAGTGAGTACTTGGATGGTAAAAGCAGCTCCCTGAGGTGCCGACTGCCCCAGGGCGTGTCCTCCCTGCTGAGCTTCTTACAAATGTCATTTCACAGGGACCCCATGTCTTTCCTGGGGTGCTGGCCACTGCTGAGGCACCCTAAATCCTGGGCTCAGTATTGGACCCCTTCATGACAAGACAGACACTGGCTGACACAGGCCAGGGGCCATTGGCCTGCTTGCCTGGGAAGGGGCTGGAGCCCCAGGAGCGGCTGAGGGAGCTGAGGGGGCTCAGCCTGGAGCAAAGGAGGCTCAGGGGGGACCTTGTGGCTCTGCACAACTCCTGACAGGAGGGGACAGCCAGGGTGGGCTCTGCTCCCTGGGAACAGGGACAGGACAAGGGGAAACGGCCTCAGGCTGTGCCAGGGGAGATTTAGGGTGGACGTCGGGAAAATTCCTTCATGGAAAGGATGGTCAGGCACAGCTGTCCGGGGCAGTGGTGGGGTCCTCATGCCTTGGGGGATTTAAAAGCCGTGTGGATGTGGCACTTGGGGATATGATTTAGTGGTGGCCGTGGCAGTGCTGAGGAATGGGTGGATTTGATGGTCTCGGGGCTCTTTTCCTGCCTAAGCCCCGGCGCGGTTTGCTCCCTGGTGCTGTGTTGCAGGGCGGGCGGCAGCTGGAGGCAGAGCAGTGTTACAAATACACCGTCAAGGTTCGTGTCCGTGCCCCGCGGGGCTGGGGGCAGCACCAACCGCGATCCCCGCTCCCCTCCAAGCCGGGTGCGCGGCGGTGCCACGGGACGATCGCTGTCCCGCCGGTGTCGCAGCCGAGCCACCGAACAGCCCCTGATCCCTGGGTAGCCCGGCCCTGACCGCGCTCCCCTTGCCCGCAGCTCGGCCTGCAGAACGACGCGCTGCTGCGGGAGATCCGCGCCGCCCAGCAGCACTTCGGCTTCGGCGACCCCTCGGCTCCGGGGATGGGGGACCTCTGGAGCACGGGGGTACCGGGGGCGGAGGGGCCTGTGGGTTTGGAGCGTGGCGGTAACAGGGATGTCAGTCGTGCTGGGGCTGGTTGGAGCTCGGGCTCAGCGTCGTCACTGGGGCTGGGGGGCTCGGGGCACTGTCCCCAGGCATGGGGGAGTCAGGGTACGGGGGTACCGGCGGTGTCGCCGGGCACGGGGGCGTCGCTGATCTGGGGGGCTGCATACACTGCTACAAGGGCGTCACTGGGCATGGGGGCTGTGGACATGGAGTTAACGAGGTGCCACCAGGGCTGGGGAGGCTTGGAACATGGAGATGCTGGGCTCTCACCGAGGGGAGGACCCAGAACAATGGGGTTCCATGAGCAGGGCTGTCACCGTGCGCAGGGGCTGCAGGGTCAGGGTGTGGAGGTGGTGGGGATGTCACTGGGACTGGAGGAGCTCAGGCCTTGGAGGTTCCAGGGACATTCCTGGGTCTGGAGGGGCCTGGAGGAGGGGAGTGATGGGATTCTCAGCAGGACTCTGGGGCTTGGGGGTGTTACCAGGGCTGGGGAGAATTGGGGTAAAGAGATAATGGGGGCGTCACCAGGCTTGCATCATGAACTTGACGCTGGGGCTGGGGAGAGTCAGGACATGCAGACAGTGGGGTGCTAATGGGGCAGGGGACCTCGGGGCATACAGGGGGCCGGGGGGGCTTGTCCAGGCTGGGGTTCCATCCCCCCGATGATCCCGGTGCTGGCAGCCTGGCAGCGTCCCTACCTGAACATCTTCAAGCACTTCCGTGTGGAGGAGTGGAAGCGCTCTGCCAAGGAGGGGGACGTGGCCGCCCTCACGGTAACGGGGGCACCGGCACCATGGGGTGGGGGCACTGGCCAAGGGTGGGCAGTGCTGACTCACCCCCATCTGCCCCTGGTTGCCAAAGGACACGAGGATGAAGGGAACAATCTACCGGATCCGAGGCTCCAACCCGGCCAGCAGCTACCTGCAGCTGCCGCGGGCAGGGACGCAGTCCCTGGGGCTGACGGGACGCTACCTCTACCTGCTCTTCAGGCCCCTGCCCCACAAGCACTTCCTCGTGCACCTGGATGTCACCACCGAGGTCTGTGACATGGGGTGGCCTCTTATACTGCCATCATGGCTGATTGAAGGAGTGGGGATGGCACTGGTGGGCTTAGGGGCTGCAAGACGTGGCTGCTCTTTGCTGCTGCTGGGTCACCCCAGGCTGGAGATGGTTTCCATCCTGGTGGCATCTCCACTGGGGCCAGGGGTTGTGGAGGGGACAGGAGACAGGGCCACATACCTTCTCCTCTGCAGCACTTCCCTGCCGAAGCCACCAGGGTGACTAAAGCTCCGTGTGTGTGTCTCTTCCCAGGAAAACCAGGTGGTTCGCATCTCCTTCTCCAACCTCTTCAAGGAATTCAAATCCTCAGCCACCTGGCTCCAGTTCCCCTTCATCTGTGGAGCAGCCAGCGAGGGCACGGCCTGGCGGGGTGAGCAGCTGGGGCTGGGCTGGGCTGGCTTACCACCACCAAAACAAATTGTTAGAAAGTAAATTGAGTTCTCAAGTTGGCTCGATGTGTTTGAAGAGAAGCTGTGGCTGCCTCATCCCTGGGATTGTCCAAGGCCAGGTTGGATGGGGCATGGAGCAACCTGGGCTAGTGGAAGGTAGCCGTGCCCGTGGCAGGGGAATGGAATGAGGTGGGTTTTAAGGTCGTCCCTTCCAACCCAAACCATTCCAGGATTTTATGATAACAATGGTGGGCCTGAGCAAGAGCCGCTCTGCAGCCACGTCAGAGCTGCAGCTCCTGGCTGGGCTGTCCCCTATCCCTGTTCTCCCAAACAATGGGGTGCAGTGTCAGGCCAGGCATGAGCCCATGGAGGTGGTGGGATGTCTGTCTGTCCTTCCCCAGCCCTGAGCCTACAAGACATGTTTTCCCATCTCCCGCTTGGCACAGGCCGGGTGGGAATCTTGCCTGGTAAATACTTCATGCTGAACCCTGTGAACCTCGTGTCCCCTGTCCAGCAAGGTCCCTGTCTGTAGGCTCTTTCCCACCATCCCTTTTCCCTGAGAGCTGTCCTCTCCTCCGCAGGTGCCCCCGGAGCAGCCCCGGCTGACGTGCGCTGGACGTGCCTGGTGCTGGACCTGCCCTCCATCCTGGCCCTGTACCTGAGCCGCAGGTACAGCCACCTCAGGGGGGTCAAACTCTGCTCCAACCTGCTCGTGAAAAACCTCTGCACCAGCGACCTGCTCTTTGAGCCAGGTGAGGAGCCCAGAGCTCAGGCTGGCCTCGGCTTTCTCCTGAGATTCCAGCCCAGCCTGGGGGGGCCCATGAGGGTTCAAAGCTGAGTTTGCAACCCTCACAGAGCACTGGTGCTCTATGATGTGAACAGAGAGGGCAAAGTACTTGGTACAATGTTAAGTTTCTATACAGGCAGGGACACCTTCCACTAGCCCAGGTTGCTCCAATCCCTGTCCAACCTGGCCTTGGACACTTCCAGGGATCCAGGGGCAGCCACAGCTTCTCTGGGCACCCTGTACCAGGGCCTCCTCCCACCTCACAGGGAGCAATTACTTCCCAATATCCCATCTAACCCTGTCCTCTGGAACTTTGAAGCCATTTTCCCTTGTCCTGTCCCTCCAGGCCTTTGTCCAAAGTCCCTCCCCACCTCTCTTGGAGCCCCTTTAGGCACTAGAAGGAAACCTGGAATGGAATACAGTCTCCCAAACTCTGGAGGAAAGTATCCTCTCATTTTCCAGTTGTAAAAGTGAATGAAAAGAGCAAAGTTAAATATCTTTCTAAGGTTAGAAATTTTTTCAGGGGTAAAAATGGAAGGTGTCATCAAGCCTCACTTCTGCAAAACTTGTGCTTTTATCTGCTGGAAGAGCCTGTGCTTTTTTTGTGTCAAAAATCTTCCAACCTGCTTTTTTTTATCAACCTGCTCAGTGTGGCAGAGGTACTTTGGTCAAATCCTTTGTTTTCTCTCTTTCCTTTTTTGTGCTGGAATTCTGTCTGAACTGCCTGGCCTGCTGGGAAGCATCAGTGAGGAAGAAGTTATAGGGGCTGCTTTGAAATTTTTGAAACTTATTGTATCTTTCCTAAAACCTTTCCTGTTTCACTTTCCTAAATTTAAAAATTCATGGAGGAAATAAGAAAATGGGCAATGAGCCTTAAGAGAAATCAAGTGAAACTGCTGAATCGGTGAACAGAAATGACATGAATCTTGAGCCTGGGATGAATAAAAATCATAAAGCCTTCAGCCTTTATGACTGAAATCCAAGGGTTTATGCTCTGGGCTCTTCTTTGGAGGTTGAGAGGAGTACCCCTGTGCAAGGTGGGTTTGTTGCAAACCTCAGGCTTGTGGTCTCTGTTTCTCTGGTGGAAGTGGTGTGTGCCCATATCCCTCAGGGAGTGCGATTTCAGGCAGCTCCCTGGGCTTGGAGAACTCACTGTGTGTGTGTCCCTGTCCTGCCAGGTGTGACGTTCTCCAGGGCCCGGCTGGGTGACCTGTCCTGCCGCGGGGTCGCTCCCATGCCCCGGGAGTTGGCCTTCCCCGTGCCCAAGGGGGCGAAGTGGCACGACCTCTATGACTACATCAGGTACGGCTGCTCCGATCCCACTGCGGCTCCCAGACCTCCCCGTGCCCCTGGGAAGGGCAGGATGGGCAGTGCCACTTCAGGAATGACAGATCCAGGCGAACCTGGGGCTCGGGTGGGTTTTGGTCCCCCCACCTCCAATAGTTAGGTGTTGGTAACAAAGACACCCTTAGTGTCATCTGCCTTTGGTGCCCCTGTCTTTGGAGGACCATGAGGCAAAAAGGGAGGGATGTTGTAGGAGGCAGCAAAGAGGCTTCTGTGCCAGGCTGAGGTACCAAGTGATGTTGCCAGGTGCCAATGCAATATGCAGTGACATCGTGCCTTCCTCTGGTTCTGCTCAGGTTCCCATCTGAGGGGGCTAAGCTGCTGCCCGACTCCATCCAGAAGAGCTTCCCACATCCTGTGGCAGGTGGGAATGCTGGGGATGGCAGCCAAGGCTGTGCCACCCCAGTTGGGTGCCCTGGGTTTCCAAAAGAGCTCGACCTGCTCCTTGTGTTGCCCAGGTGACCAAGTCCTGGAGGAGCCTGGCCGGCCACCAACCCAGCTGGTGACACTCTCCAGAGCAGTCTGTGACCAGCTGTCCTCCGTCCAGCAGACAGCCAGTCCCACAGCTGTAAGTGCCCCGTGGAGGAGGCTGCAGCTCCTGCTTCCCAAGGAGCTTTTCCCTTCATCTGTGTCTTAATTTAAGATGTAGAAGCTGCTTGTTGTCATTGGCAGCTGTTCCAGGCACGGTCTGGTGACCACAGCCCTGCAGTGACTGCCTGGGGGTTCATGGTGCAGCACAGAGACAGGAGATGTGCCAAGTGCCTTGAAGTCTCCAGACATCCATCTTCCCTGTCTCTGTGGAGGCAGCAGATCGGTGTGTCTTCAAATTATAGATAAGGAAGTGAGGTCTGAAGACTAAGGAATGTGAGCAGTGCCCTCAGGGAGCAGAGCAGTGCGTGGAGCTGGGATTGCTGGGGCCCCAGGAAGCTGCCCTCATCTTGGTTTCCCCTTCCCCACTGGGGCTGATGTGAGGGCTGGTGTCCAGACTGGCTTACCAGTGTGGTGGTGGGTGTTGGGAGAGAGCCTGGGGGAAGCCACCCTCATGTTGTGGAGAGGGAGAAACTGAGGAGCACAACCTCTCTTATTAGAGGGTGTCCAAAGGATGGCTGTGAGCATGGTAAAGGGTCTAGAGGGGAGGAGTAAGAGGTGCAGCAGTCACTTGGTTTGATCAGATGGAGGAAAAGAGACTGAGGTCAGACCTCGTCAGGGGCAGCAGCTCCGATCTCTGCTCCGGACCAGGGAACGGCTGGAGCTGTGCCAGGGCAGGTTTTAATGGATGTTAGATAAAGGCTCTTTCCCCAGAGGGTGGTTGGGCGCTGACCAGTCTCCCCAGGGCAGTGGTCCCAAACTAGCCAGAGCTCCAGGAGCATTTGGACAAGGCTCTGGTTTGCTGTCTGGAGGAGATGGACTGTGCATGGACAATACTGGGGGTGTAAGGAGAGTGGCTGGTTAACAACCTGGCCAAGCCGGGTACCCACAGGGCTGCTCTCCCTCCACACTTTTTCCTCCTTGTTTGTGTTGCTATCAAGAGCCCTCAAGACAGATGTGAGTGTCTCTGCCCATGTGGAGGGCACTGGGAGGTGAACTGAGCTCTGTCTGGGGCTTTCCTCATTCTCAGGTGCCACATCGGTGTCCTGTAATCATGAAAAGCATCCCTGAGGTTCACCTGGCAGTCCCAGGGCCTCTGAGAGCTGTGCCTGCTGGAGACCCCACGCTGGAGGAGAAGCAGAGGCTGCACAGTGCGGGGGACACGAGGCAGCCACTGCCACTCAGTGATGGTGGCATCCATGTCTATGCTCATCAGAGGCGGGGACAGACAACCCGAGCTGTCCCTGGCTCGGAGGAGGTGTGTCAAGGTCTGGAGGGTCACAAGGTGGCTTTGGGGTGTTTATTTCTAATGAAGGGAAAGAGGGAATACAAGGATCACACTGGAGTTTCAGTTAAACTTATGGAGCCCAAAAGATGCAGATGAGCAGTTCTCCCCACCAGCACCCTATTTGCCCTGACAGAGGAACCCTGTGTTCACATGTGCTGACCTTAAGCCACAGAGTTGCCCAGGTGCGTACAGGAAGGGCTCTGGCCATCCCACAGGTGAGCCCCGGCCTGCAAGACAGCCCTGGAAGTGTCCAAGGCCAGGTTGGACAGGGCTTGGAGCACCTTGGGCTAGTGGAAGGTGGCCCTGTCCATGGCCATGGGGGTGGAAGTGGATGGACTTTAAGGTCCCTTCCAACCCAAACCAGTCTGGGATTCTCACAGTGGTCCCAGTCTCTGGGCATCACTGGGGCTGGATGGGAGAGCTGCTTAACGCAGAAACCCCAGCTCCTCCTGCAGCCAGATCTGACTCTGCCAGGTTAAATGCTTTAAAGTTGTCCCCTCTGACAGGAGAAACCCAAAGCTGCCTCTGTGCTTCAGAGAGCCAAGCACTGGGGCTGGGGTGCCCCATAGAGGGTGGACCCCAGCCTGGCTGTAAGCATGATGGTGCTGTCTGGTTTTCTTTTCCAGGGGCTTGTGCCGGATCCCATCCTGAAGCTGAGGACAATTATTGGCTTTGGAGGCTGCAGCACCAAATGGGTCAGTGGCTTGGATGGTCTGGGAGTTGATCTGTCATTGTGTGGCCAGGGTATGGATGTTTTGGAGGTGTGAGATGCAACTGAGTGTGGCACTGCTTGATGTGGAAAATGATCCCAAAGTGGGTGGGCCTGAGCATCTGTGACAGCTGCTCTGCTGTTAGGATGGTGAATTAAAAATTATGGGGCACCATTAGACAGAATCATAGGATGGAAAAGCCCTCTAAGGACATCAATTCCAACTGGTTTTCCCAGGAATCCCAGGCCTTCCACTCACCCATGTCCTCAAGTGTCACATTCACATGTCTTTTAAATCCCTTCAGGGATGGTGACTCCATCACTGCCGTGGGCAGCTGTGCCAGTGCCTGACAGCCCTTTCTGTGAAGAAGTTTTCCCAGTATCCAATCTAAACCTCCCCTGGCAGAACTTGAGGTTGTTTCCTCCCTTCCTCCCTGGGAGCAGAGCCTGACCCTCGCCTGGCTAGCAGTTCCTGTCAGGAAATTGGGGAGACCCAGAAGGTCCAGGCTGAGGCCTGCTTCTCATCAGACTTGTGCTCCAGACCTTTCACTAGATTTCACTTCTTTCTAACACATTAAAACTGGTGCTGCTTTGCTGGAGGCTGGAAGGGAAGAGCTGTGTTTTGGATTGTTTCTGTGGCATACTGGACCTTGCTTGTGGTCTCTGTTAGGGTAAAGGAAGGGTTGGTTTGCTTCAGTCAGTTCAAGACTCTGCCAGCAGTGTCATTTTCCTTGGATCTGCTGTTCAGTAGTAGGGAAGGGACCCTAACGCACATCCCATTCCATCCCCTGCCATGGGCAGGGCCTCTTCCCACTAGCACAGGTTGATCCACACCCCATCCAACGTGGCCCTGGACACTTCCAGGGCTGGGGGAGATCTCTGTGCCTGGGCTGTGGGGCGGTTCTGCAGCCGTGTCCCGCCTGTCTCACTGCTGCAGGCTCTGTGGACACAGGACAGCACGGCCGTGGTGTACCCCTGCCATGCCGTCATCGTCGCCCTGCTCCTCAAGACTGGCGAGCAGAGGTTCTTCCTTGGCCACACAGACAAGGTGAGTGTAGCCTTGCAGGCCCTGATGGCAGCCCTGTCCGTGCAGCCTGGTGCCAGCTCTTGGGGCTCCTCTCTGGCCGTGCTTCCCGCAGGTGTCGGCGCTGGCGTTCAGCGGGAGCAGCACCGTGCTGGCCTCGGCGCAGGCCGGGCCCCGCAGCCTGGGGCGCCTCTGGGACTTCCCCACGGGAACCTGCCTCTGCCTCTTCAAAACCTGCCTGCAGTCCCTCGTGTCCCTCAGGTGGGTGGCAGTGTGTGCAGGTGTGTGTTCAGCGCTGCAGCACAGCAGCTTTTCCGTGCTATTCCTGTGTGATAACCCTGGGATCAATTACAGCTGCCTGTGTTTGTCACTGAACCTGCTGGCAGCTGGCCTGGATATGCTGCCAGCTCTCTGCTTACCCCTCTGCTGTCTCCCCATCCCCACAACTTGTCCCCTTTTACGCCCTGTGAGGATGAACCCAGGGTACAAGGAGCTGGTTTTCACCAGGTCTCTCTTCTTGCAGCTTTTCCCACAGTGGAGCTGTTCTGTGTGGTGTCGGGAAGGACGTGCACAACAAAACGGTGAGAGCTGACAGTGGGCTGGGAGGTTTCCCTGAGAGAGCTGTTCTCCCAGATTCTGTAGTTATTTCCCAGGCAAACCTCTGCTCTCTGCTTTCCTAGACATGTTCTTGGGGGGCATCCCTTTCTCGTTAGCTGCCTAGAGAATACTTCCCCTCTGCCTGATGCTTGTGGGTGTTCCTCAGCTGCAAGCAAACAAATCCTCTCGGCAGCAGCTGGGGAGAGCTGCTGGGGTTGTGCTTTGGGGCTGTTCTATCCCTGGAGTGGTCCCAGCTAGGACCCAGGCAGGGTGATGGGATTATATCTTTATTTTAATAGCATTTAGGGCAAGATGTGAGGTGAAATCTTCCAGCTCTAGGCATCACCGTGGGAAGGGATGCCAGGCACTGGAGCTGCCGCCCAGCTTTGTAGCTGGGGATGACGCAGATCCCACATGTAGCAGTCAAAAATAAACTTGTTCCATGGGACTGGGGGTTTTGTTTTGTCAGTGGAACTGTTTTTTATCCTTTAGTGACGACCATGAGCAATTAGCTGTGCCATCACTAAGTGAAGGAAAAACCACACAGTGCTCCGTGTTCTTCCCAGCACATGGCAGTGTTCTGTGATCCGTGTGGGAGCTGGGGAGGTGGGATCAGTGGGGTGAAAGCAGGGTGGGAGAATGGGGGTGCTGGGGGAGTACCTCTCCCAGGGTGATGCCTCAGCCCATCCCAGCCCCTGAGGTGATGCTGGGTTTGGTTTTAACACTGTGCTGGAATGCTGAGCATCCTCCTGCATTTCTGCAGGCATCTGCCACTGTGCTTTGGGCAGAGGGTTTGACTCTTGCCCCTGGTGATGGGCACTGAGGGCACACAGACCTGTACTGATCAGTGGACATGTGCTGCCTCCCACTCCCTCAGCCCTGGGACAGCTCCTGTATCCCAGCAGGCAGAGTTCCCACTGCTCTGTGGATTTCCTTTCCAAGTCTTAGCCCTGCAGCCAGGCAGCCCTGGGATTTAGAACCTCTAATTATGGGTTGCAGACAAGGATATTGCCATGAAGCTTTGCAAAGCTGTTGGACTGTCCTGAACCCTCTGTGCGATGGGTTTTATTTCCCTGCTCCAGCTCAGTTATCGATACTTCATGCCCAGCTCTGGAGCAGCTGCTGGATGAAAAGCTCCTCTGCTGCCAAGGTTTTGAGCAGCTCTCCCATCGTATTTTCTTGCTTCAGATGGTGGTGGTGTGGAACACTGCTCAGGTGACCCATGGTGGAGGTGTGACTGTGCTGGCCAAAGCACACACAGATGCGGACATCCAGGCCATGAAGATTGCTTTCTTTGATGACACCAGGTAGTGTGGCAGGAAAAGAAATGGAAAGGGTTGATTTTTAGATATTGGGAAGGAATTGTTCCCTGTGAGGGTGGGGGGGCCCTGGCACAGGGTGCCCAGAGAAGCTGTGGCTGTCCCATATCTGGAAGTGTCCAAGGCCAGGCTGGACAGGGCTTGGAACAAGCTGGGATAGTAGAAGGTATTGCTGCCTGTGGCAGGGGGTGGAATGAGATGAGCTCTAAGGTCCCTTCACCCCAAACCACTTCTATTCGCTAACTCTGGCATGGCTGGGGGGAAATTGTGGTGCTGCAGCCGTCTGGTTGCCATTGCTGCTCTCAGTCCTTGCTGTCAGTGGCCCTTGGGACACTGCCCTTCCTTTGGGGGCCTGGGGAGCCTGCCCTGGTGCTCAGGCCATGTCTCCCGGGACAGGATGGTGTCGTGTGGCCGGGACAACATCAGGCTGTGGCGAGTGCGGAGCGGAGCCCTGCGCTCGTGTCCCGTCAGCCTGGGCGAGTACCAATCCCTGGACTTCACCGACCTGGCCTTCGAGGCGGGGCCCGAGCAGGAGCCGGAGGAGCGCGCGCTGTAAGGGCTGTCACTGTCACTGTTACTGTCCTGGGAGCTCTGCAGCTCTCCCTGCTCGGCATGCGCCTTCGCCCTCGACCACGGCGCTGTGCTGGGGTTCTCCCTCAAAATACAGCTGCCTTCTGGAGCTGGGAGAGGCTCTCCCCACTCAGCACGTGTCACCTCCCAAAAGGGATTTGGCTGCTCTCAGAACAGCCTCTTTCCTCTTGCCATGCTGCTGTTCTGCCATATTTAGTGACTCTCTCCCCACCTGAAGCTCTCTGTTGGATTCCTGGGTCAGCGGGAGGAGCCTGGTACACATCCTCTTGCATACAGACACACACTTTGTTGTTTTATCTTAATCATCAAAGCCAGACCTTTGTTGCTACCCCATGTTGTCCCACAAAGGCAGAGCTGTCAGCTCAGCCAGCCTGTGGCAGAGGGAGGCTTCTTTCTGGAGTTTATGTCAAGCTTTTACTCTTTGCTAATTTCTGTTCCAAAGGGTCAGGAAACTAAATAGGAAGCTCTCATTTCTTTGGAGGTGTGTGGAACACTTGGACATCTTGTTGGGCTGTTATATTACTTGTGTGCCAGGATTGCTTTACACAAACAAGTTGAACCAAGGTAAACCAAGGTGGTTTTTTACTAAAAGCAAATCTCTCCTGGTTTTTTTTTTACAGCTTTGTGTGCAGCAGGAGTGGCCATGTGCTGGAGGTGGACTACAAGAACATCTGTGTGCGGAGCGCACGGCGCCTGCTGCCTGCACAGCCCCAGGGGGACGGGCAGGAGCAGGCAGGGAGCAGCTCAGGTGGGAGCCAGGAGCAGGCAGGGCACAGCTCAGGTGGGAGCAGGAGCAGGCAGGGAACAGCTCAGGTGGGAGCCAGGAGCAGGCAGGGAGCAGCTCAGGTGGGAGCAGGAGCAGGCAGGGAACAGCTCAGGTGGGAGCAGGAAGGGAGAGGGGGGAAAACAACCAGGGACCACTTCCACCACCATCAGGGTCAGAAATCTGCTCAAACAACCAGGCTTTACCTACTGCTGAAGGATTATTTTGGGGTTGATTAGATCATTGCTATTTGCCTCTTAAGGACTGCAAATAATCTTCCTTAGTACAGCAAAGTGTCGTTTTAAGAAAGATTTTAGCATTTTAAATGCTGATTGCACTTTCAGAGAAACACTACTTTTGGAAACATGAGACAAGGTCTTCATTTGCTGATGGGAGGTTTAATGGAGAGATGGAAAAAGAGCTAAGATTAATGAAAAAGATGAATTTGGGGATTTTTTCATTATTCAGCTGGTGCAGAGTGTTCGGAGAATCTTTGTTGCTTTACAATAAGTAGACCAACTTTCAGCTCTTCCATTAACTTGAACAGCAGGAAGAATTCACTTTCAAGTATGATTGCTCTGATATCTTAAAACTTAGTGCATAGTTTGCTTTGGCAAATTGAACTAATTAATCTATAATGTGGCCTTTGAGAGGCGTGTAACTGCAGTTCTGACTTCACGGGCAAGAAAGCACCCAAGAGGAGATGAAGCAAAGTCCTTGGTGCCTCCTGGTCTCGGTGCTGGCTCTGACTTATGGCCTTTATACCTGAATTTAGGTTGGATATTGGGGAAAATTTCTTGACTGAAAGTGTGACAAGGCATTGGAACAAGCTGCCCATTCTACCCCTGGAAATGTTTAAAAAGCCTGTGGATGGGCACTTGGGGACGTGGGCTGCTGGGGGGAGAATCGTTGGACTCTATGAGATTTTCCAGCCTTAATGATTCTGTGAATCAAAAGCTCCCACTCTGTAGATTTCTATCTCCCTCCTGCAGAGAGGCTTTGGGACAGGGCAATGAAAGGGTTTGTACCTCAGGCAGTTAATCTGGGATTTCCTTTGCTATAGGATCCTGTTTGAGGCAAAAATATGGCAGAGGTGGGAATTTTCTGTGCCTGACAAGAGTTTCACAACGGTAAAGAGGAGTTTGGAGCCCTGAGAAGGGCTGGCTGAGACCCTTCAGCCTGTCCTGCCTGTCACTGTAGGGTTCCTGCATCCTCCTCAGGCTCCAGCTGGGTGTGGGTGGACTACCAACCTCAGCTCCTGGGTGGGCCCCCTCTCAGGCTGAGTTTTCTTGTTTCACCTGTACGAGGAGGTGTTGTTTTTTGGGTTTCCAGGCCCTGGGATTGCTATAAACAGTATCAGCATGTCCATGACCTTCTGTGCCACGGGATCAGAGGATGGCTACGTGAGGCTGTGGCTACTGGACTTCTCAGCTGCTGTCTTAGAGGCAGGTGAGTAGAGGTGGGAGTGGTGCTTCCAAGCTCCACATCTCCTGCTGTGGATCCAGAGCTCCACTGCCACAGCTCCCACAGTGATCCTTGGGAGTGAGGGCTGTGTTATGTGTGCTGCCTCCAGGGCTGACTGCCTTGGAAGTCTTCAGTGGCAATTATTCATGTTTATTCTTGTAACTCATAGGAGAAAGGCAGGATCTCCTGGGAGAGAACAGACTTTCCATCTTGATTTCTGTCCCTTCTAGCCATGGCTCATCTCTCCATGAAAAATTAGGGGAGAAGTCAAGCAGTTCTTGATTGTTTTTGAAACAATCACCATTACAGCAGAGCCCAGGGCCGTTAGGAAGGGCAGAGACTAATCTCTCTAATCTGTCACAACTCACACCTGCAAGCATTCAGTCTTCAGGTGGTGGGCTGCTCATTCCTGTGGACATTGCTTTCCTACATGTGGTCTGTAGCTGTGCTCCAGCTGCTCCTTTCCCAGAGGATTTGTTGACTCCTGTGTCTTTCCCCAGAGCATGAGGGTTCAGTGAGTTCTGTCTGCATCAGCCCAGACAGCCACAAAGTCCTGTCCATGACAGCTACTGGGAGTCTGGGCTACCTGGACATCCAGGCCCGGGACTACAACACGCTGATGCGCTCTCACGGGGACTCTGTGCTGGGCTTCTCGCTGGGGGGCAAGTGGAAGCAGATGGCAACAGTGTCCCAGGACAGCACCATCCGAGTGTGGGACCTCGCCTCCAGGCAGCAGGTGGGTGGGACAAGAGGCAGGTGGTGTCTCGTGTTTATTAAGAGTCTCCCTGGTCTCTGTTGGGTGCAATTATCAAAGCCCCACAGTTCAGGAGCCCTCCCTGAAGTGTGAGGGGTAGCGTGGGCAAGAGACCCTTTGGAAATACAGAGTTCTGAAGTATTGTTAGACAAAACGATTTCCTTTTCCTCCATCTTTTGAAGATTGCTTTTTAGCACAAACCATAACACCCCAGGGCTTTATCTGAATGCCCAAAGACCCAGGACTTCACTGGATCCATCCAGGCAGGAGCAGGGACATGCTCATGGTGGAGATGTGAGGCTGACCAGTTGTTGGGTCCAGCTGCAGCTCCAGTCCTCTCCAGCTTCGTGCCTGTGGTGTCTCTTCCCTGCAGCTGTATGACTTTTCAGCTGCAGAGGAAACTCCGTGTACTGTGGCCTTCCACCCCTTCTGGAAGATGCTGGCCTGTGGCTTCGACAGCGGGGCGGTGCGGATCTTCAGCCTGGCTGCCTCCGACCTCCTGCTGGAGCACAAGTGAGTGAAGTGGGAGCTACACGGGGTCTAACTGGGTGTTCTGGTGATGAGACAGAGCCACAGTGACAATCATGGTGTTCCACAAGCCTCAGATCCCAGCTGGGTGGGTTTGGGGCAGATCCCGCTGTGCTGAGGCTCCGAATGATGAATGCCCAAGCTGTAAAAGACATGAGAGCTTTCTTTGTGACTTTTTTGTGACTTTGTGACAGTGGACAGCAGCAAGAAAGAGCTTGTCCTAGAGAGCAGCTGGGCAGGGAGCCCTTGTGAGCCTCAGTGTGGGATTTGGAGGATGCTCCAGAGGGAGAGGGAGCAGGTTCCATCCAGGCTGGAGCGCTGTGCTTGCTGTACAGTTTTCCGACAAGTCAGAGTGTTGGTGGTCCTGGGCTGCTCCAGAGGTGGGCACAGTGGGGTCCTGCTCTGTTCCTGGTTAATTTATTCTCTTGGGCTCTTCATTAGGTTACACTCAACATCACCACTGTTCCCTCTGTCTGTGATTCCTTTTTCTCTTCCCGTTTTCTGCCCTCTTTCAGGCAGCACCGCACCACAGTCACCGGGCTGACCTTCTCTCCAGATGGCAATTTGATGTTCAGCTCCTGCTTGCAGGGAACTCTGGCTCTGTACAGACTTGTGGCACAGAAAATCCAGGTTCTGAGAGTCCTGGGTAAGACTCTGGGGTTGGGGTTGCCTTTCTTTTTCTGTATTAGCACAGACATCCTGACACCAGAGCCAACCCAAACTCAGCCTGCTTGGAGTGATGTTTCCCAATGAACCTTCTGAGCTTTGTCATTCCTCCTGCACTGGGCATTGCTGAGGCACCTCCAATCCTGGGGTCAGTTCTGGGGCCCACCACAAGACAGACACTGAGGGGCTGGAGCGTGTCCAGGGAGGGGAGGAGAGGTGGGAAGGGGCTGGAGCACCAGGAGGGGCTGAGGGAGCTGGGAAGGGGCTCAGCCTGGAGAAAAGGAGGCTCAGGGGGGACCTTGTGGCTCTGCACAACTCCTGACAGGAGGGGGCAGCCAGGGGGGCTCTGCTCCCAGGGAACAGAGACAGGACAAGGGGAAACGGCCTCGAGTGCCAGGGGAGGTTTAGGTTTGGTCATGGGAAAATCCCTTCATTGGAAGGGCGGTCAGGCACTGGCACAGCTGCACAGGGCAGTGGTGGAGTTCCCATCCCTGGAAGGATTTAAAGGACATGTGGATCTGGCACCTGGGGACATGTTTGAGTGGACTTGATGATCTTAGAGGGCTTTCCCAACCTTAATGATTCTGTGATTTCTGTTTGTACCTTCTGTGTGAGCAAACCCCAGGGACTGCCAGCACTTCCCTACCTGTGCTGGTTCAAACCCTCTCATCCTGCTGGTGTGATGATTTCGTCAATGTGCTGGGGTCACAGAGATTTATTCATGCCCAAGCCCTGACTCTTTCCATTTTGTGCATGTGCAGTTTAATTTGTTTGAAGTGGATTGTTGCCCTAATCCTGCCTGCAGCAAAGCTGATCAGTGCTGGTGAGTGGAGCTGGTGGAGAGCTGGAGGCAGGGCAGGGGCAAGGCAGTTTGGAAAAATTAGTGTCACATTTAATATACACTTTGGAAATGAGTTGTGACAGCACAAGCTTGGGCAGGGAAAGGGAACTCTGGTTTTTATACAGTGCAATATTGCACAAAGAGGAGAAAGCTGCCCCAGGAAGGGTGCAGGAGAAGGAACAGGGGTTGGAGGAACCAGGGAATTCGTCCAAAATCACCCAGGTTTGGTGTCAGTGCTGCAGCTGGACCTTCACGTGGCGACTCTGCTCTGAAACTGTGTTTGCTGCCTGGTCACGTTCCAGGGACAGAACAGTGGAATTATGGTCATGGAATAAATACAGAGAATTGCTGTAATTTCTGCCATTTTCAGACCTCTGGGTGTCTCTGCCCACTGGACTGACATCAGTGTGGTGGTGTTCAGCACTGACCTCATTCTGCTCTGGGTTCAGACACCCAGGCTGCAGCTGAGATCTCAGAGCTCCTCATCACAGCCTCTTGTAACACTAAAAAATAAGCCCTAAAATCAATTTTATTCCTTTGACTTTGTTCTGCTCTCCTTGAAAACGCTGCATGTTCACTCAGGCAACAAGCTGTGCATCTCAACCTTGTTTTTGAGGTGGTTCAGTGCACATTCTGGGTTTGTAAGTAAAATCTGTAGCATCTCCTACAGTACAGGTTGCTTTTTTCTCAGGCTGCAGGAGAAGCTGCAGCTGCTGCTCAGCAGCACCATCAGAGTGGGCTTTGCTCCTCCTCACTGTCTTGCTGTGTCCCCCAGGCAGTGTGGTGGCCCGGGATGCTGGGAGTGGCATGAACACTCTGGTGGTCAGTGGGGACAGTCGCCTGCTGGCCTTCGTGGGGCCCTCCAAGTACGTGGTGACAGTGATGGAGGCCCGCTCACTCGATGAGGTACCCAGCAGACTCCCCTCGCTCCTGGGGACAGGGCTGTCCCCTGGAAACTCCATGGGCAGCATCCAGGGCGGTGGATCAGGGTGTGGGGCACCAGCTGACAGTGAGCTCCCTGTTTCCCCTTCTCTGAGACAGAAATAACAAATTCAAGCTTCAATGACAAATGCTGGCTTCATTCCCCTCTAGAAAGATAATTTGGAGAGGTGCTGTGGAGACTGTCAGCTCTCACTTCTCTCCTGACCCGCTCTCCTGGGCATTGGCTGGACCTGCAGCCCCTCATCAAGTGGGAAGGGAAGGGTCCAGGGGACTCCATAGCTTCGTGTTAGGAGCACGGGAGCAGTCCTGAGGCTCCTGCAGTGTTTGTTCAGTGGCTCTTTGTTCCACAGCTGCTGAGGGTGGACATCAGCATCCTGGACCTGCACAGCACCATCTTGGACTCTGCAGTGAAGGTCTGCTTTGGTCCTGTGCCTCAGGGTGAGCTCCTGGTATCCACTTCTTCCAATAAAATCCTTGTGCTTGATGCAAGAACCGGACGGCTGGTGCGAGAGGTAGGACACTGAAATTCATCCACGAGGTCTCCTGTGGGGGCTGGGCACTTCTTGTCTCTCTGGGAGGGTAAATGAGAGAAAAACTCCCCCTGGAGCTCACAGGCTTCAAACAAATACAAGTGAGAAGCCTGCAGCTGTCCCAGTGTGCTCGTGCTCAGGGTGAGCCTGAGCTTGTCCTTGTTTTCCACGCTGTCACACTACTTTTCTCTTGCTGAAGTGTAAATAAGGATATGAACCAGCTCAGCTAAGGCTGCTGGTGCCATTTCTTGTCCTTAGGTGTCCCCTGTGCACAAGCTGAGCTGTTCCTCCTTGGCACTGAGCAAGGATGGCCAGTACCTGCTCACTGCTGGTGACAAGGTCATCAAAGTGTGGGACTATCGGATGCGCTTCAACATCAACTTCCAGGTACTGCCCACACAGGGAGGGAAGGGGGTGGTGCTGCATTGCTGAATCCCCAGAGAAGAGAGCAGCAAATGGGCTCTGTATGACTTGGCCCAATGTCCCCAGTCCCAGTTTGTCCAGCAGAGAAATGCAGCCCCGATCCCACGTTGTAACTGCCTGGCAGTGGGCACAGGCTGGGGCTGCCAGAGCACCCCAGTGAGACCCTCTGCAAAGGACAGAGGTAGGTGACAGCTCTGTGTTAGGGACAGGGCCACATGGAGAGGAGAGTGGTTCGCCCAAGGGTTCAGAGGCAGGATAAGACTTTGGACTCTTCAGCTGTCACTTCCTTCCCCAACTGAGTGTGTTGGGTTGGCCCCAGGTTCATCAGCCCATAGATGTGGGACCTGTAGCTGTGATAGATCCTCTTCTGGACCTTCTGCTGAGGCCTGTAGACCCTGGCTGTGCAGGACAGGGGGTGGAGTGGCCCCATCCTGACAGGAGAGGTGCTGCTGGGGGATTCAAGGCGTGCTCTCTCCCAGGTGTTCATTGGCCACTCGGAGCCCGTGCACCAGGTCGCCTTCACCCCAGACGAAGAGCACGTCATCAGCGTTGGGGATGCCATCTTCCTCTGGGATTTCCTAGCTCCACCTCCAGTCAAGTCATGCCCAGCCAGGTAATGGTGCTGGGCAGTGCCTGTCTGTGTCCCCATGTCCCCTTTCCCTGCCCCATCCCTGTGTGACTCCAGTCTCCTCACCTTCCCAGGGCTCCTTCCCCCACGTCCACTGTGGTGCTGAGGTCAGGTGAGTTTGCCTCTTCCCATGAGTTGTGCTGGCAGCTTTTCCAGAGGGTAGGGATTTGGGGGGATGGTTCTTTCCCTGAGGGAGTCACGTAGTGGGGGGCAAACCAGCTAATTAGCCATGATGGACAATCTCAAATTTATTGGCAGCACCTCTCAGTCTGACCAGGTGGGGATGTTCTGAGCAGAGCCACTCTGGGCTTTCTGGTAGATTTTCAACTTTTGCCTTCTGTCTTCCTCCATCTCCTCTGTCTTCTTTCTCCCTCATTGTCCCTCTCTCTCTCTGTCCCTCTCTTTCTTCAAACACAGAGAAGTGGCTTCTATGGAAGCTGGAAAGCTGAGCTTGGAGGTGTCACCATCCAGAAGGATGAGAGGAGCATGGGGTGAAGGAAGTGACACCAAGCCTTTTTCTTCCCCAGACAGCAGCTCTGAGAATCCCAAGGATGTCTCTGAAACGCCTCGGCAGACAGTGCCCCTTCCATTGCTGTCCTCTCCACCATGTCTGGATATCAGCTCTGTCCATCCAGAAGGATTTCAAAGTAAGAGGAAGTGCTTGCAGGAAAGGGGAAAATGAACCTTGTTTTAGGATAAATTTGCCTAGTTCAGCAGCATCGTTGGAGCCATCCCTACCTGTGATCCCTTCTGGCAGACTGACTGACCAGTCTGCAATTCCTTCTCCTAAGCTGGGCAAAGCCCAGAGGTGCTGGGGTTCAGCACCCGTTTATCCTCTGCTCTCCTCCACATACTGAGCTGCTGGCACAGCCTCTCTGGCTGTGCTGAGCACCTTGGTGGTCATTCCTAATAGGAATTGTCTGCTTTGCCCTCCACCCTAACAGCTGAACTGTTCCACAGAGCAGGGGAATGACACTCCCAGAAGTCAAGGGTCAGGCACACATGAAGTGGTCCTGAAGGACATGGATGGTTCCATCTTCCCATTGATTTTTCTCCCCAGGTATTTCCTCTGAGTCGGACAGGGAGGAGGAAGCAGATCTGCCAGGCAGCAGCAGGAAGGTGGCAAATGAGCACAAAGATGCCTCAGTCATTGTGGTGGAATCAGATGGGAATGAGGAGCCTGTTGTGAGGCCCAAAGTGAGGCAGGAGAGCTCGAGGTCTCCTGAAAAACCAGCAAACGGTAAATCAGGGGTATTGCCAGTTTGTACAGAGCTGCAGGCCTGCATGGCAGCTTGGTCTATCCCCCAAAACCAAAGAAAGATCATTATTAGTACGGGGCAGAGACCCAGACACGTGCTCTGAGCTGTGAGGTGAAAGGCTGCAACGTGTTCCTTAGGAGTTTTCCCTTGGGCATGACCTTCCAAGGGAAGTCAGTACTGAGGGAAGCTCACATTGATCCCTAAAACTGCTCGTTTTTCTGGGTGTTTCCCTGCTGCTGCTTCTGGGCACACCAAAAGCCTGTCTTCAGCCTGGAACCAGTATCATCTTTGAGTGGCACGTCCCATTAAATCCAGCTGCAATTAAAGCTCCCAATGGCTCTATTAATAGCTGCACAGCCTGGGAGCTGCAGCGGTGCCTGGTGACCTGCCAGGAGCAGGCAGCTGCCAGTGCTCAGCCCCGGCAGGACTTGTTGGAGAGCCTCAGAATAAAACTGCCCCCAATGCTCCTGTTACAGTCCTGGAGCTGTGGGGCTCGTGGTTTCACAGGGATGACCAGAGCACGAGGCGTGGGTGTCCTTAGGCTGTTTGCAGTGTGGTGTGGCTGACTGGGAAAGGAGCTGACCCAGGGAAGGGCTGGAGCTGTGTCAGGGAGGGTCAGGTTGGATATCAGGAAGAGGTTCTTCCCCCAGAGGGTGTTGGACATTGATTGAGCAGGCTCCCCAGGGAAGGGGCATGGCTGCCAGAGCTCCAGGAAAGCTTGGACGATGCTCTGAGGAGCAGGGTGGGATTGTTGGAGTGTCTGTGCAGGGCCAGGGGTTGGACTAACGATCCTGGTGGGTCCCTTCCCACTTGGGATATGCCACATGTGACACTGCAGTTTGCTTTTTGCCTCATGTGTGTTCACACGTGCACAGCACCTGAATATAAGCAAGCCACAGGCTGGGTGCTGCTCCCAAACCCTTCCCAGGAGCGGCATCCCATAAGGTACTGTTTTCTCCTTTGTGTGGCAGAAGCCAGGAAGGGGACCAAAACTCCCAAGTCCCAGTGTTGCATCCGCCCAGATTCCTACCGGCATTTCACTCCTCGCTTCAAGGCATCAGTGCTCCCCCAGGTGAGAGTTGTGCTGGTTACCAGGTGGAGAACGGCCATTTTGGGGCTGGGGTAGGTGGATTTTCCAAATTGTTTCCATTTCGTTCTCTGTTGGAAAGCAATTTGGGAAATATACCCCTGGGCTGATGTTTCGTGAGAAATCCTAACGTTAATTCCCTCCTCTCCTCTACATGTAACTCTTCCCAGACTAGTAAAAAGTGAGTTGTGCTCAACTGTTTTTGTGTTGCCCAAATCTGCATACATTTTTATTCAAAAGGAGTGGAAATGGCATGTGCTATTGAGAGTGAAAGACGAGTGAGCAATGGAGTGATTCATTGTGCTCCCATATTTGCGAGCAGCTGCATTGGCAGAGCAGGCTGGGGAAGGCAAATCCATGGAGCGTAGTGAGGAGAGACACGGCACAGCTCCTGCTCTGTTAACAAACACAGCAGGAATAAAACAGAAACTTAACTCAGCCCTTCCCTAAGCTCTGCTGCTACTGCTGGGAGAACAGCTACATGCACATTTCACTCCCAGTCCTCTCCTCTGTCCCTCCACCTGGCAGCATTTTTCCCCCAGTTCTCTTCCTGTTGAAATATCTGCATCCCAAGTCAGCCAGACCCATGGAACTCTTTCCCAATGGGATTAGCAGCTGCTCCTTTGCTGGGTATTTGCTGCCAGCCTGTTTTGTGCCCCATCTGAAAGCATCTGTGCCTGGCTATGCTGGGGCAGTGTCTCTTTTGTTATGGAATATTATTTGTCTCTTCCGTTATGGAATTGTGTGAGTCTTGGCATGGATCTGTGTGGGATGTGTATTTGAGGACACTCACTTTTTCCTGTGTGGGTGTTGATGCACCTGACCAGACCATTCTTCCAGAGATTATTTTAAGCCAGTGTCTGTTTTTCTTGCAGAGTTTCTTGTCTCCTCCAGCGGGCAGTGAGGTGCTGAAGCTGAAAGCAGTGATCGGCTACAATGGGAATGGCAGAGGGAATATGGTGTGGAACCCAGATACAGGTACACTGGGAATGCTCTGGCTCCCTGGAAGTGCCCAGTGCCAGGCTGGACAGGGCTTGGGGCAGCCTGGGATAGTGCAAGGTGTCCCTGCCTGTGGCAGGGGGTGGAACAAGATGAGCTTTAAGGTCCCTTCCCAACCCAACCCACGTGTGATTCTATTCTGTGATTCTAGGGGTGTGTACTGAGGGAAGTTATGATCTGACTGTTGGATTGGGATCTTTGCTTGAACACAGAGCTTCTTTGTGCTGGTAAAATCCTGTAGCTCTTTGCTGTTGGCAAGCTTTAGTTGGTGGGGCAGACTCAGGCTCCAGTTGTTGAGTGAACAGAGCAGGGGGGAAGCTCACAAAGCCCATCCTGCCTCTTTTCTCTGGCTGGAATGGTGCCCAGCAGCTCTGCTTTACTCAGGTTAGGGAGAGTGAGATTTCACCCTGCTCCCAACCTGCTGCTGCTGAGCTGCATCAAAGAGTCAGCTTTTACGTATTAATGAATCATAGAATTTTCCACGTGGGTTGTGGTGGGGGCTGTATGTGCAGCCTTTCCATGAAAACATCCCCTCTCCTCCCCCTCCTCTGCCAGGCTTCTTCGCCTACTCCTGTGGCTGCGTCATCGTGGTTGAAGACCTGCACTTGGGCTCCCAGAACCACTGGCTGGGCCATGCTGAGGAGATCTCCACACTCACCCTCAGCCACAATGCCCAGGTGGGAGAGGCTGCTCTGCCCCAGGCCAGGCCTTGTCCCTGTCACTTTGCAGTCCCACAGCCTAAAATCCCATTTGTCTGTTCCTCATTCTACCTGGAGGCTATGGAAATTCTTTTGGAGTCAGCTATCTGTTGTGCTGGCTCAGTGTGGGCTGGAGAATGTCCGGGGAAGGGGCTGGAGCACAAGTCTGATGAGGAGCAGCTGGGAAGGGCTGTCTGGAGAAAAGGAGGCTCAGGTGGGACCTTCTGGCTCTCCACAACACCCTGACAGGAGGGGGCAGCTGGGTGAGGGTCAGGCTCTGCTCCCAGGGAACAGGGGACAGGATGAGAGGGAGCAGCCTCAAGTTGTGTCAGGGGAGGTTTGGGTTGAACATCAGGAAGAATTTCTCCATGGAAAGGATGGCCAGGCCTTGGAATTGGGCTGCCCAGGAGTGGTGAAGTCCCCATCTCTGGAGGCCTCCAAGGAGGAGCTGAATGTGGCACTCAGTGCTCTGGGCTAGGTGACAAGGTGGGGATCAGTCACAGGTTGGACTTGATGATCTTGGAGATCTTTCCCAACCTCAATGATCTGTGATTCTGTAAAGGCTGTTTTCTTCCTCTGGGTGATGCTACTTTTCCCTCCTGCCATCAGTTGAATGGTTGTTTCTCACTGAATTCTCCATTTGCCAACCACATCCCTTTAATGTAGGACTGAAAAAACCGTTAAGGCCAACGAGCATTCTCTAATTACTTACACATTGTTCTGTTAGGTTCTTGCCTCTGCCTCAGGGCAGAAGGATGGAGACTCCCACTGTCAGATCTGCATCTGGAGCACCCAGGATGGGGCCTGCACAGCAGAGCTGCTCCACCACGAGACACAAGTGCAAGCCATGGCATTCTCCTGGGATGACAGATTCCTTGTCACCGTAGGTGAGCACTCCTGTAACAGCAGCTGTGGGTGCTGGGGTGCACCCAGAGCAGACAGCTCATGGCAGGAGGGTGCTGTGAGCACCAAATACCTGCCAGATGTGCAGCAGGCTTGTGGGCAGGAAGCTGTTCTGTGGTATCCTTGGGACAGCAGGGAATGCAGCAGTTACAGCTCTCTTCTCCTGACTCACTGGTGCTTCTTAAACCCCCTGTAAATGGTTTGTGGTTGCTATTTATAGTGTTCAGAGGGAAAAGCCTTCTTCTGGACTTGTTATTGCTGCCTAGATGGACTTGGACAGAAGTAGCCAGGCTCCCAACTGTGAGCCTCCTGCCAGGCAGCCATGCCAGCACAGGATGGATGCTCAAGCTGTCTGTTTTGTTCAGGCAGGGGACATTTAAAGGACAACATGCAATTAGGAAGCTCTTGTTTTGCATGAGAGAGGACCTGTGGAGCAGGCAAAACGCTTGCTCCAGGCTGGTGAGGCTGCCTTTGGAAAGAAAAGCTTTGCTGGAGAGAAAGGGAGCTTTGTGCTCTTCAAGGAGCAGTGTGGGAGAGGAGCTCTCCTCCTCCAGCTCTGGTCTGGGCTGCAGGGGACGGAAAAGCTGAAAGTCTCCACAGAGCCTGTGGAGCCTGGGAAAAGCAACAGGAGAGCGCTGTTCTCCTGAGCTCTCTGGAAGCTTGGGAATTTTGCCATCACTGAGGCCAGTGCCTTCTGCTCCCACCCAGCTGCAGTGGCTTCCATGGAGGTGAGCTCCCACCTCAGCTGGGACCTTGGCGAAGGTGACATCCCGTTCTTTGTCAAGACAGGGTCAGCCCTGAGTGCCCAGTGTCACTGGAGAGTTTGTGTGGGGCATTCCCCAAGGTGTGCAGCGACTCCTAAGGATGGAGAAACAGCTGGAAAACTGCTCTGCCTGCTGCAATCCCAGCCCTGCTCCAAATGACTCCACTGCCAGGACAGGCTTCCTACAGTCTCCAGTGTGAAGTGCTCGGCCAGTTCTGTCTGTCCTTAACTTGGGCAAGCATCTGTCGTGTTGTGCAGCTTGTGCTGGGCACAGGAGTTGTGTCCATGCCTGGAATGGTGTTTGGGACAGTTGTCTCCCAGCAGCTGGATAAGGGAGTGATGCAATTGATGTGTGTGTGCTTGTGAGCATCCTGAGAGAGCAGAATTCTTCCTCCTGTCTTTCCCATTCTCCTTAGGGGACTACAGTGACCAGACCATGGCTCTGTGGAGCACCCACACCTATGAGCTCATGCTGTCCACTCGTATCTCAGAGCCTCTCCATGACGTGGCTTTTAGCCCTTTCTCTCACCAGGACCTGGCCTGTGTGGGGAGGGGAGCTGTGACGTTCTGGCTGTTGGAACAGGAGGGAGCTGCTGTCAGACTCAAGGTAAACCTTCCTTTTACCTTTTAAGATTTATTTTCAGCATCTCTGACTTATTTTCCAAGCCCCTAGTGAGGGCTCTGTGAGAGCTTATGATTTCTGTCAGTGAGGTGATACTGCCTGTGCACAAGCAGCTTTTGGTTATATTTGAGGCATTAACTGCAGTTATTGAGGGGAGGAGGATGTTTTTTTCTCCTGATGCATCTAAGCATGTTAATTCCCTTTGACATTCCTGGTTTTTGTGCTCTGGCAGGTTCATCGTGCCCCTGCCCCGGACGTGCTGGGGCTGCTGGAGCTGACATCTCTCTGCTATGGTGCTGATGCTCTCCTTTACAGTGGGACCAACTCAGGCCAGATCTGTGTGTGGGACACACAGACCAATTCCTGCTTCATGACGTGGGAGGCCGATGAGGGCGAGATCGGTGGGTGCAGTGTCAGCGCTGTAACAGGGAATGTGCTGGGAAAGAAGCCATGAGCTCACAGACTTCCCATTTCAGCTGTGCTTGGAAAACCAGTTTGCTGTGTTGGATGCAAGATGTGTGGGGTGGCAATGGACCTGTGAACCTGGGTTTCCTCGGGGTCCTGTGTTTCTGACAGCTTCACAGAATCATTAAGGTTGGAAAAGGTCTCCGAGATCATCAGGTTCACCCACTGACCCAGTACTGCCAGGTCCAGCATTAAACCATGTCCCTGAGCACCACATCCACAAGCTGTTTGAATCCTGCAGGGATGGTGACTCCACCACTGCTCTGGGCAGCCTGTGCCAAAGCACCTACAGACCTCTACTGTAAAACAGTGTTGGGCTGTAGAACCCTCACACTTTGCTGCCCAAGTGGCTGTCAGGAGCACCCTTGGAATGATGGCAGGGTATCACTGTCGCCACTTGTAATAAAGGGGTGGGACTATTGTCGGGCTAAGAACGATTTATGGCTCAGATAAACATCAGTCTCAGAGGCTGTGAGATTTTAGAGGAGCAGGCAGTTTGCCATAGGACAAAGTAGTCACAAGTTCTTTGTTACAAGGCAATACAGAACTTTCTAAACCAATGGACAGTTGTCACAGGGTTTATTTTGCTTTTCTAACCTATCACCTTTGCTTACTTCTACTGCACTGCTGATACTTTAGTCCAAAAGGCTTCTGTCTCACATGCACACAGATGCTCCTATTGTAACTTTTAAACTCCCAACCTACTCCATGAACCCTTCACCATCTTACCCAATAGTTTCTTTCTTAAGGCATATTCTTACTTACAACTATAGAAACATAAGTTTATGATCTTTCTGCTTAATTTCTGTGTATTGTATTTTTTCATCAATCCAAGCTTCTCCCAGGACTGCAAATCAAACCCTTCAGTGTCTGTGGAAGTTTGTGTTTTTCCGATTCCCACAGCAGGGAGCAATGGACACTGACAGGTGCCCCTCCTCCCCAGGTGTGCTGCTGTGTCGGCACAGCCGCCTGCTGAGCGGCAGCAACACGAAGCGCATCCGCCTGTGGTCCGTGGCCACCGTGCAGGAGCTGAGGCTGAAAGGGCCCGATGCCAGGTAGGAGCTCGTGGCCCCTCACCTGGCAGCCCCCAGGACCTGTCTGAGAGGTGGCTTTTCGCAGACAGACACCACACTGCTCCTGCTACTCTGCATCCTTAGCTTATTCTCTCCGTCCCGTGACTGCTGATTGTTTCTGTCTGGATCTTTTGACTGAATTTTTGCCACAGGTAGCTGAACCCTCTTAATAGTGGAAGTAAGTGTTTATTGTGCCTGAAGTTTGTGTCAGTCCTTTGTAGGAATTCCTTTAAGAAGATTAGGGAAAATACATTTCCTTTGTTTTTTCTCCCGTGCTATTGCATGCCCTGGTTTTTTTCCTCTCCTGTAAAAAGATGGTTGAAGGACAAATCACAGAATCATGGAATGGTTTGGGTGGGAAGGAACCTTCAAGACCATCCCATTCCAACCCTTCCTGCCATGGGCAGGGATACTTTTCACTATCCCAGGTTGCTCCAAGCTCTGTCCAACCTGGTCTTGGGCACTTCCAGGGATCCAGGGGCAGCCACAGCTTCTCTGGGCACCCTGTGCCACGGCCTCACCACCCTCATGGGAAGAATTCCTTCTCAATATCCCATCCAACCCTGCCCTCTGGCAGTGGGAAGCCCCTCTCCCTTGTCCTGTCACACCAGGGTCTTGTCCAAAGTCCTTCTCCAGCTCTCCTGGAGCCCCTTTAGGCACTGCAGGGGGCTGTGAGGGCTCCCAGGATGAACAGCCCCAGCTCTCTGTCACTGTCCCATGGACAGGAGCCCCTCATTGAACTGGTTCATTAGAAAGTTGCATTTAAAGCAGGACATCTGAGCCAGTCCTTCTCCCACCGTGCCTTCCTCCAGGTCTGGCTCAGTCCTGCTGGAGCACGAGATCACCCTGGATGGGACGATTGTGAGCGCAGCCTTTGATGACTCCCTGGAGATGGGAATTGTGGGCACCACGGCAGGGACCCTGTGGTACATCAACTGGCTGGAGAGCACCAGCATCCGACTCATCAGCGGCCACAAGAACAAGGTCAGAGGGGCTGGGCCTGCTTTGAGGTTTGCTGTTGCTTCAGGGTATCTTTCTGCTACAGAAAAAAAGGCTCAAAAGGTGGGAGAGAAGGCATTTTATGACAACTTGCAGGTCACCTTGCCTGGTCCTACCCTTGGAGTTAGGTTTACTGTGCACAGTGCCTGGTCCTGCCTTTGGGGGTGGGTTTACTCTTTCCCATGATTGATAAGGTTGGAGAAGACCTTTAAGATCATCAAGTCCACCAACCCAGCACCACCACAACATTCACCATTAAACCATATCCCCAAGTGCCACATCCACACATTTTTTGAACACTCTTGGGTACAGTGACTTCACCACTGCCCTGGACAGCCTGTGCCAGTGCTTTACAACCCTTTCTGTGAAGAAATTCTTTCTAATATTCAATCTAAATCTTCCCTGGTGCAAGTTGAGGACATTTCCTCTTGTCCTGTTAGCCCAAAAGCAAAGCTCTGCACCTTCCTTTATGTTCCCTGTCATCTGGTGTCTCCCGTGAGCAGAATCCTGGGGCCTGAAGGGGCAGGGCAGCTGATGTGCTCTGGGCAGTGGCAGCCATAGAGCCCCTGTTCTCTGCCATTTCCCTGAGCAGGTGACCGAGGTGTGCTTTAGTCCTGACGAGAGCCACTGTGCCACGTGCGGGGAGGACGGCAGTGTGAGGATCTGGGCTCTGGGCAGCACGGAGCTGGTGGTGCAGTTCCAGGTGCTCAACCAGGTAAGTGTTCCTGGCACATCAGTCCTTTCCTCTTGGCACAGGGAAGTGTCCCCTGTGTCACCGAGTCTGCCAATTTCCTTGCAGAGCTGCCAGTGCCTGGCCTGGAAGCCTCGTCCTGCTGGGGTGTGGCCTTGTCCCGGCGAGAGCCAGCACGTGGTGGCAGGGTACAGTGATGGCACTGTCCGTGTGTTCAGTGTTTCCAGGACAGAGATGGAGCTGAAAATGCACCCCCATGCTGCTGCACTGACAGCAGTCACCTACTCCACTGATGGTGAGGCTGCCTGAGGTGACAGTGGGGACATGTGACCTTGGGGAATGTGGCTTGGTGCTGCCTGGGTTTACCCTGACCTCCAGCTGCTCTGTGCCCTGGCCACCTGCCCGAAACCAGGGCCAGGGAGAGCCACAGAACTTGTCCCAGTGAGCTCTGGTGACTCTGCCAGCCGAGCACGCGGTGGGTGGGACGTGGGAGGTGCATTGGCTCTGGGATAGCCGAGGGGTTTGGGTACTACAAACGTCTTTGTTTTATGATCTACTCTGGCTCTTCTTCAGTGTGGAGGTTTAATGGGTGTCTGTGAGACATCACATCATACCTAGCCCTTGACTGGGATGTTCCCAGCCTTTTCTCAGTGTTTCAGGACACTGGTATCCCATAGTCTTGGACCTTTCTCCTCTGACCTTTTTTTCGTCCTACAAGAAGTGTGCCATTATTTCCTCTCCTCTGCCATCAGGGGAAATGATCTTATCAGGGGGTAAGGATGGGATAGTGGCTGTCAGCAGCCCTCGCACTGGAATGACCATCCATGTCCTGGCTGACCACAAGGGCTCCCCCATCACCGTTCTCCAGTGCACCAGGAAGCAGGTGAGACCTCAGGAGCGAGTCCAGTCCCCATGTGCCACTGCACAGCTCTGGGAAGCAGCATGGTCAGCAAGTTTGCTGTGGTGTCCCTTGCTTTTCTTCTTTGGAAATCTTCCTCCATCCCCTCCAGCAACTTCTGGTCAGTTCTTCCATGGATATATTCCGTGGAATAAAGCTCCATGTGTTGCAGGTGCAGCCCGAGTGAGGCTGTGCCTGCAGGAGGACCTTTGGTGGCATTTGTTGACACCCTGCACACAGGTGTGACATGAACCTATGCCACAGGCTCTTGGAGAGCAGCACCTCTCAGGAGCAGCCCCCCAGAAAGGCTCTTTGGCAGCCTGTACCATTCCTCTGTGGAGCTGGGAAGACTTGGCTGTGCAGCAGTGGGATGATTTGAGTATCTCCTTTGTCCTCCTCTTCATCAAGAGTTTATTCCCTTTGCACAGCAGAAATGGAGATAGTTTTCCCTAAGCTCTCAGGCTTTAAGATCATCTACACTGCAAGGCTGTGTTTCCTGGTAATCTGAGACTGAGGAAATCCTCCTTGATTTGAGGTGAAGGACATTGTTAGGGGACACATGGTATTGGAAATAACTCCACTAGGAGATGTGCAGATCCAGAGGGAGTCCCAGGGAAGAGAACTGTGTCATTCAGACCCGGATTTGGGTTGGAAAGGTCCTTAAAAATCATCCATTTCCAGCCCCCTGCCACAGGCAGGGACCCCTTCCACTAGACCAGGTTGCTCCAAGTCTCATCCAGCCTGGCTTTGGACACTTCCAGAGATGGAGCAGCCACAAACAGAGATGAATCCTGGCTTTGATCCCCTAAACACAAGCCCATGCTCCCATGAGTTCCTGTCCCACTCTTTACTGTCCCCTTCCTTCAAAGCCTCTGTGCCCCCCCCCCAGAGTGACAGGGTCGTGTTTGTGCTCCACAGTACCACGATTTCGGGGTGGAAGGAGGGGAGCTCTGGCTGGCCACCAGCTCCGACCGCCGCGTCAGCGTCTGGGCCTCCGACTGGCTGCAGGACAAGTGTGAGCTCCTCGACTGGCTCAGNGATTTGGGTTGGAAAGGTCCTTAAAAATCATCCATTTCCAGCCCCCTGCCACAGGCAGGGACCCCTTCCACTAGACCAGGTTGCTCCAAGTCTCATCCAGCCTGGCTTTGGACACTTCCAGAGATGGAGCAGCCACAAACAGAGATGAATCCTGGCTTTGATCCCCTAAACACAAGCCCATGCTCCCATGAGTTCCTGTCCCACTCTTTACTGTCCCCTTCCTTCAAAGCCTCTGTGCCCCGCCCAGAGTGACAGGGTCGTGTTTGTGCTCCACAGTACCACGATTTCGGGGTGGAAGGAGGGGAGCTCTGGCTGGCCACCAGCTCCGACCGCCGCGTCAGCGTCTGGGCCTCCGACTGGCTGCAGGACAAGTGTGAGCTCCTCGACTGGCTCAGCTTCCCAGCTCCTGCTGGCCCCGAGGTGAGTGTGGCACCTGCCAGGTCCTGCCTGCTCCTGGTGTGAGGCTGGACACCAGCAGAGATGGAGGAGGGAGGCACAAGGCTCTGAGAGAGTGAGTGTGTGCTTAGGAAAGGCATCTCTGTTAGCCCAATTCACAGAGTGTCTTGTCAATGCTCCTTCTTGGGTGTGGAAAGAAAGTGGAGCAGTGCCAGACTGCCCTGGAGCACTGACTTTTAAGTATGAGGAGCCCTAAACTGCACCTGCAAAGAGCTGACAGCCCTGTGCCAGCAAAGCAGAGCCCGGCAGCAGTGAGCGTGGTGTGCAGGAGGGAGAGCTAATTATGAGCGTACTGCTAATTCTGACACTCCCGAGGAGTGTGAATATTCTGAGCCAGGAGCATGGTGATGGCTTCCCAGAGCCAAGTACTCAGCCCTGTGTGTCCCTGCTGCTTGGCAGAGGCCTCTGGCTCCAGCCCAGGGGCAGGGTTTGGGCAGCAGGACACCTGCTAGAAAAGCAGGGGATCTGTGTTGGAGAGGATGGAGATGGTCCCTGGTCCAGGTGACACTGGCAGGCAGAAGGGAGCTGGGTGTTTTTGGAGGCATGAGGCGGTGCCTCAGCCTGGGTCCATGCAACAGCTGGGTTCTGTCAATAATTCTTCTGTTCATTTCCAAAAAGATGGATTTCCTCTGGAAAGCTCACTACAGCTCTCCCTACAGCAGTGTGAAGGTTTGATCTTGTATCCACTGCTCAAGATGTGCCTCCTGGGCCCTGTCTTCTTGTGTTAAACTGATCCATAACCAAATCCCAGCTTCAAGCCCATGCAGCAATAATATCTCAGTGGGAATTCAACATGTTGGACCCTTGTGGGACCTGCTTCTACAACACTAAACAATTTGCTTCAGGTTTCCCTGAGGCTGAGATGGGAGTGCAAGAGCAGCCTCCACCATACTCATGTCCCACCGCTCAAACACTCACAGCCCTGGGGTCCCTTTGTGCTCTCCTTTTATCTCTTATTGATCAAAATAAGAGAATCCAGCCTCAGTTTTGTTGCCTTTGTTCTCCCTCACCAGGGTCTCGACAGCCTCCCTCCCAGCCTGGCTGCGTTCTGCCCTTGGGAACACGGTGTCCTGGTCTACGTGGGCTTTGGGCTGCAGAAAGAAGCTTTGTTTTACAGCCTGAGGAAGAAACAGGTGCCTGTCCCCTGCCATGGGCAGTGGGGACAGTGGGGGGTGGCAGAGCTGCCCTGGGTGTTACCCTCAGTCACAGGGGTGGGGTGGGCTCAGGCAGCTGCTCAGGGAACAGATTTTCATCTTGGAAACTCCGAGTGTGGCCCAGGTGAGCTGCAGAGCCCTGCCCCTGCCTCAGGCTGCATCCAGGCAGGCAGCCAGTCCCTGATCCCACTGGAGGAGAAGGCGGCTGCTTCCAGAGCATTAACACTCTCTCTGTTGTCTCCTGGATGCCTGGGGCAGCTGTGCACCCTCAGCCTCCCCATCACCCTCCTCAGGGTTGTGGCTGCACAGCTGTGGGCGCTGCCTTCCCCCTTTGAGCTGCCCGTGTTTCTCTTGCTGGGTTGCAGGTGCTCAGGAAGATCTCCCTGCCAGCCTTTGCCACGTCCCTCAGCCTGTCCCCAGCTGCACCTTTCATGGCCATCGGCTTCGGTGGTGAGTGCAGGGCGTGCCTGGGCCCCTCCTTCTTCTGCCCGAGGGGAAACAAGTGTCCTTATTCCTCCAAACAAGAGACGTGTCCTCAAACATGGCAGCTACGGTCCAGGGCAAGGAGAAACCTCCAGGAGACTCCTGGGTCAGAAATGAGATGCATGAGGTCAATGCTGCCTGTCTACGGGCAGGATTTGTCACTGGAATGACATCCCGGGGTGCTGGGCTGTCTCCATTTCTGTGGCTGTGTGAGCTGCAGCCTCTGAGGCAGCAGGAACCTTCCCACAGCCCGAGGACAGGTAGGATCCTGCTCCTGGCAAGGGCACCTCACTCCTGGAGCAGTTTGGATCCGTCTGTCCTGTGTCATTCAGCTCAGTGACCCAACTTCCAGCTCAGTGACTCAACTTCTAGCTCAACAGCAGGGAGAGCCTGGGGAGTGACTGGGAATGGTGCTTCTGGCAGGGAAAACACATGGAGAGGGGCTGGAGGTGACTGGAAACAGGGCTTCTGGCTGGAAGTAGACACGGAGAGGGTCTGAGGCTGATGGGGAATGGTGCTTCTGGCTAGAACAAGACATGAAAGGGGGTGGGAGTGACCAGAAATGGTGCTTCTGGCAGAGACTAGAGATGGAGAAGGGCTTTGAGGGACAGGGAAGGGTGGTGGCGGCACGGACAAGCGCCAGGGAGCGGGTCCGGAGGGTGAGCGGGGACAGTGGGAGCCCCCCGGCCCAGCCCTGAGGCGCTCCTCTCCGCAGACCGCCTGCTGCGGCTGCAGCCCTGCCCCGCCGGGGAGCCGCAGGACTACGCCGGCCATGACGACACCGTGCACCTCTGCCGCTTCGCGCCCTCCAGCCGCCGCCTCCTCACGGCCTCGCACAGCGCCGTCCTC
>WEZZ01006978.1:2044-17190 GCA_013400585.1 Chloropsis cyanopogon | reverse complement strand
TCGGGGAGGGTGAGGGGCACGGGGGGCTCCGCCGGCCCGGCGAGCGGGAGGGGGTACGGGGATCCCGGCGGAGAGGGTTTTCCTGCAGGGGAGGCGCGAGGGCGGGCGGGGGCCCAGGTGGGCACCCCCGTCACTGGCAGGACCAGGGCAGAGACCGGGCCCGTCGTTGTCACCCGCCGGTCCGTGGTGTCACGGCTCCCATCGTGGCTCCCACCTGCCGCTGTCCCTCTGAGGCTCTGCCGTGCCCGTTCCAATGTCAACGTCCTCCCTTTATTTCCTAGCCCAGGTGGGGAAGACGTCCCTGATTATGGCTCTGGTGGGAGAGGAGTTTCCTGAAGAGGTGAGTGGGGAGGGGAGCGCACACCGCCACGCCGGGCCCCCTCTCTGGGTGGGACAGCTCTGTCCCCAGTGTCCCCGCTGGAGATGGGGCTGTCTGGGAGGTGCTCACAGCTCCTGGGGCTGTGACAGCCGCGGGGCTGGTTCAGGTGAGCTCAGTGAGGACCACACGGAGCTCCAGCTGAGCTGGTGCTTTCCTCAGTTTGTGCTCTGATTCCGACTTGGGGGCTGATCCTGGCTTGCAGGTCTCTCTGCCCTGAGGAAGGTGTTGGTACGGCCCAGGGCCCCGCTTGCTGCTGCTGGGGATCTCTGTCACCAGCACAGCAGAGCTGGCACCACCACGGAGCCCTTGGAAGGGGCCAGCCCCATTCCCTGCCTTCTGTTCCCTCTGGAGCTGGGTTTGGTGCTCCGAGCCAGGCCAGCTGTGAGCGGCAGCCTCCAGCCAGCCTGTGCCCCTCAACAGCTTGCTGTCCCAGCACAGTTTGGATGGGGAAATGGGATCAGTCTGTCCAGGGACATTTTCCCTGAGCCTCAGATGGTTTCTCCTGATGCCCATGAGCAGCAGCTCGGGGGGACCAGCTCTGCACCTTCCCTGCTCAGCGCTGCTCCCAGAGAAGCCCGGGGAGTGCCCAGGGCTTATCTCCACAGGGAACAGGAGCTTGGTGTGTGGGAGGCAGGTGGAAGTTCCACCTCAAGGACGCTGCCCATGCAAGGGCTGGAGTGCGGGGGGCTGCTGCAGCCTGGTGGGCCAGGAGCCATCCGTGATCTGTGGCTCATCCCGCCCTGGCAGTGGCCAAGGCTCTGAAGTCCCTTGTCACCTGTCTTGCTGGCTTTGCAGGTCCCCCCCCGGGCAGAGGAGATCACGATCCCGGCCGATGTCACCCCTGAGAAGGTCCCCACGCACATAGTGGACTACTCAGGTAGGGGCCTGTCCTGCCTGGCTTCTGCCCTTCCCTGCCTGGCTGAGGGGATTGGGAGGGGGTATCCCTGCCTGGGCAGCTGGTGATGGCCTCATTTCCCTTCCAGAGTCAGAGCAGACGGAGGAGGAGCTGCAGGAGGAGATCGCCAAGGTAAGCAGGGCTGGCCGGGATGGGGACAGGAGGCTGTGGCCCCCAAGGGACACATGGCTGCTCCCCTCCCCTCCCTGTTAGCCACCCAGAGAGGCACAGGCAGTTGGTTATCCACGGATTAATACTCCTGGTTTGTTTAGAGGCTTGTTTAATCCTGCTGTGTCTTGTAAGCTGCTGTGTGTGCTTGTCCAGGCCCTCCGGGGAGGCTGCAGAAGGCGAGCAGGGGGCAGGTTGCTGCCCACGGGAGGCAGGGCAGGCTACGGAGCAGATCTTGTGCTCTCAGCCTCAGGATGTTCCCCACGGACTCAGAAGAGGGAGAAGCAGTTGCTGGGTTTGGGCAAGACCCCTGCTCGCTGCATTAGATCCCTGTGGCTGCCTGATGAAGCAGTGGCACAGAGGAGTTAATTTGGGAGCTGGAGCCCCTGGCAAGCACTGGGCAGGGAGGGATGAGGGAGCCCTGAGAGCAGCCATGGAAGAATAATTAAGTTGTCTGGCTGGGGTGGACCCAGCTGCTCTTTGCCCTGGGATTAACCTTGACTCTGCAGACGTGAGGACCTTTTAATTATGGGTAATAAAACAGTCTCTCTCACGTGAGCAAAGCTATTTAATCTCCCAACCCTGGTGGCTAACGGCCAAGGAGGTGGGCACAGTGGTCCTGCTCCCTCCACCCAGACAGCAGGAGTACACAGAAGCTTTAAATGGCTCCAGGAAATCCTGCCTAAACCCTTGTGTGTCCTCGGATTAGCATTAAACTCTCTGCTGAAAGGACCAGCGATCCCTCCTGTCTGCTTCCGATAAAGCCTCGGTGCTGGCCCTGTCTGCAGGGGGCAGGAGGGGAGGAGGGCTGGGGCACGGGTGGTGTGGGAGGGGGAGGTGGGCCAGCAGGCATGGGAGCAGCAGCTCCTGAGGCAGAGGAGCTGCTCCCAGCAGCTCGTGGGCTCGTGCCGAGGGTGCCGGGGGCTGTGTACGTGTCCGTGCTCGCGTGCGCTCGGCCGCTGTGTTTCCCTGGCAGCTGAGCCGGTGTTCCCTGCCACCATGGGTGTTCGCTGCCGCCACGAGTGTGGCAGGGACCCCTTCACCACCCTCTCCCGCTTCTCTTGCAGGCCAACGTGGTCTGCATGGTGTACGATGTCACCAAGGAGGCCACCATCGACAAGGTAATGGGTCCCCGCTCCAGCAGCAGGGCCAGAGGGGGTTCCCAGCGCTGGGCTTTCCCTGCTGCCCTGCGGTGTGGGCACGTACTGATGGCCCCTGGCTCCGTGGGATTTTGGGTTGGAGGGTCCTGCAAACAGAAGCTGAGCCCCGCCCAAGGCTGCTCCCTCACAACAGGACAAGAGGCTTGTTGCACCCTGGTGCTGGCATCCAGCATCCCTGGGGCTGCTGTGCCTGCTGGTGTGAGGGGAGCAGATGGCTGCAGGGCCCTGTTCCTGCCTGCCTGGGAGCTGCCTCTCCCTCTCCAGGCTGCTCTGACAGCCCTTTCCCTCTGCTCACCTTCCAGATTCGCACCAAGTGGATCCCCATGGTGAACGGGGGACTTGAAAAGGGATCCAGGTACCGTGTGGGGTGTGATCTCTGGGTGCAGAACTGGGGGATTCTGGGGGCTCTGGGTGCCCACCACACTCACCTCCTCCTGAGAGTACTGAGAGCAAACCAGCTTTGTGGTTTGCTCTAGGCCAGGTTGGATGGGGCTTGGAGCCGTGGTCTAACGGAGGTGTCCCTGCCCATGGCAGGGGGTGGGATCAGATGAACTTTAGGTCCCTCCCAGCCAAAACCATTCCAGGTCTGGTTTGTGGCCAGACCACTTAGAGCAGAAGACATGGGGACTTTCCTCCACCAGAGATCCACTCGAGGCAGGGGGTCCTTCTCCCCCCTTGATCTCTTCTCAGCCAGACAGGGGGAGGAGGCTGCCAGGGCGATCTGGAAGCACAGAAGCTTTAGTCTGTGTGTGGATCTCTTGGGCAGAAGGCTGCTGTGCTGGATTAAAGGCTCCTGAACATATTGTTGCTGGGTGAAAGCATAAGTAGGATCAGGCAGTCTGTTTCTCCAGATGGATGCTCCCGGCTGAGGGAGGCAGGAAAGCTGCTCTGGACCTTACAGAGGAGAGCTGGGGCCTCCCTGACCTGCCCATGGGCACACCAAGGGGTGGGACAGTGCTGGGACCAAGAGAGGGGTGGCCTCACTGGTGCTCTGTGTCTTTCCTAGAATCCCCATTATTTTAGTGGGAAACAAGTCTGACCTGCAGGTGGGCAGCTCCATGGAGGTCATCCTGCCCATCATGAACCAGTTCTCGGAGATTGAGACCTGTGTGGAGGTGAGGGAGCTGGAGGGGGTGTGCAGAGCCTCCCTGAGGGGTTGGAATGCTGGTTTGGTGGGAGTCAGGGAGCCTCTGTGCTCCTGGAGAGCTGCCCTGATGATGTTGCTCTGCACAAGTCCCTGTGTCCAGGGGATGAGAGCCTGTCCTTTGTGCTTTCTGTCCTTTACCCCTTGCAAGGAGCAGCTTTCTGTGTCTGCCCTCTCTGGCTCTCTAGTTGGAGCTCCACACAGGCCCTGTTGGTTCTGGGGCTGTGGAATGGGCACAGCAAAGCCAGAGCAAAACCCGTGAGATTGTCCCTTTGGAATTTTCCTCATGGTGGACAAATGTTGCTCTGGGCTTTGAGGCACAGCTAGTCTGGCTTGGGGAGATTGTATCTTCCTCCTCCTGCCCTTTTCATCAGGGCTGTCTCTTCCTCTGAATCCACAGTGCTCTGCCAAGAACCTCAAGAACATCTCTGAGCTCTTCTACTACGCCCAGAAAGCTGTGCTGCACCCCACTGCCCCGCTCTACGACCCGGAGGAGAAGCAGGTGGGCTCTTGGAGGAGTCTCCTTCCGGTCACACTGCTCTGGGCTGGAGTTTTTGGAGTGGAAGTGGAGAGTTTGGGCTGGCACAGACAGGCCAGGGGAGCAGTGCCCATCTCCTGTGCTCAGTACAACCAGCTGGGCAGACAGACACCTGCAAGGACTTGGGTGTGTTGGGGCAGAAGCCCTCATGCTCCAGGCTGTGTGTTGGTTGTGGAGAGAAGGGTCTGGAAGAAAATTAGCCCATGGATTGTCCTCTCTGACTTTAGATCGGATATTAGGAAAAATTTCTTCATGGTAAGGGTGGTCAGGCACTGGCACAGGTGGAGTGGTGGAGTCACCATTCCTGGAAGGATTTAAAAGCTCTGTGGATGTCACACTTGGGGACATGGGCTAGTGGTGGCCTTGGCAGTGCTGGGGAAACAGCTGGACTCAGATCTTGGAGTGGTTTTCCAACTTTAAAGATTCCGTGATTCCCACCTCCAAGCTGGCTGTGGTGCTGGCCTGGAAGTGCAGAAGGGAACCCTCTGTGTGTGGGGCTGCAGGAGGAGGGGCCAGGCTGTGGCTGTGGCCTGGGATTGTCACCGTGGTTGGTCCTTGCAGCTCAAACCCGCCTGTGCTCGAGCACTGACCCGGATCTTCAACCTCTCGGACCAGGACAACAACCAGATCCTCAGTGATGATGAGCTCAACTACTTCCAGGTAGGGTGGCTGCAGAGCTGAGGAGTTCCCCAGTGCCTGGGATTCCTTTTCCAGCAGGGAATCTGCCCCTCTCCTGGTACAGCTGTCCCGTTCCTGTTTGGTGTTTTTGTGGCACAGCTAAAGCACTGCAGGGTGCATCTCTGAGCATGTGGGGTTCCATCTTCCTAAGTTTGGGCTGAGTTTGCTCTGCCATGGGAAGACCGGGAGGGTCTGGAGATGCTGAGAGTCCTAAATTACTGGGATGCTGAAGAGCAGGGGTTTGGTCAAGGCCTAAGACAGAAATCTGTGAGCTTGGTGGATTTTCCCTCCCTGAAACCCCATTCCTTGCCAGGGGAGAGGGAACCTGGTAAGACAGGATTGTGCTCTCTGAGTGCTTTTCTGACAATGGCCTTTATTCTCTTGGGAAGCAGAAGTCTTGTTTTGGAAACCCCCTGGCTCCCCAGGCCCTGGAGGATGTGAAGATGGTTGTGTGGAAGAACACGACAGACGGGGTGCAGGACAACGGCCTCACCTTGAATGGTAACAGCCCGAGGGCTCCCTGCTCCCTCCCAGGGGATGGGGGACCCACCTCCTTCAGCACATCCCGGGGGGCCCTGTCCTTGGCCTGAGCCTCCTGGCTCTCGTTCCAAGCCTAGTTAGTCCCTCTTGTTAAAGCAAGCCTGCTGTGGATCTCTCTGTCCCAGCAGTCTGTTTTCCCAGGAAAAGCATGGCTGAGGAGTGGACCCCTGAGCCTGAGCTGACTCCACTGTGGCTGAGCCCCCTGATCTCTCCTGCAGGCTTCCTCTTCCTCAACACCCTCTTCATCCAGAGGGGCCGGCACGAGACCACCTGGACCATCCTGCGCCGCTTCGGCTATGACGACGAGCTGGAGCTGACGGATGACTACCTGTACCCACAGTGCGTGTGCAGGGCTGGGCAGGGGTCACATTCCCGTGCTGCATGGCTCAGCATCCCCAGCCCCTTGGCTGGAGCCTTCTGCACCCCAGGAGCTGCTGTGGGCCCTTAGGTCTGGGTCAGGTTCGCAGTCCTCGCCTTCCCCTCGGGGAGGAGCTGATGTGTGGGGTCGGGGACAAATGCAGCAGGCCTGGGGCTGCTGATTTAGGCAGACAGGAAGGTGGGGAATGAAATCCCAGACTTGCCATGACATCAGCAAGGGGATCTTGGAGGCTGCTGTGTCCCTGGCTGAGCAAGGCAGAGCAGCTCTGTCGGGAGCAGTGAGCTGTCAGCACAGCCCTCGCGGCGGATTGTGCGGCTGCTGTCTCTTCTCTGCTCCCTGCCACTCTGGAGATGGGGAGCTGGCGGGAATGGAAGGGTTTGGCTTGGGAGCTGCCTCTTCCTCTTCCCAGAGAGCAGGCTGCAGGGAGGTGACAGGGACACACTGGTGGATGGCACCCTGGTGCTGTTGTGCCCTGCTGAAGCCTTGGGCATGAGCAGAGGCAAGGGCACAGCATCTCCTGGGCTGCTTGGGATGTGCCAAGGAAAGGCCTCTGTGCATCTTCAGGGGATTCTCCCCAAAATATGGGGGCTGTGTCAAGGAATAGCCAGGCCTGCAGGCAGCAGCTGACCTTGAGCAGGGAAGGGCTGGGGAGCTGTGTCCTCTGGGTGAGATGTGCTCACACCCTGCCCTTTGTTCGGGGCTTGAGGAGGTTCATTTGGGTGTCTGAACTGGACAATATGGTATGAAAGATAAAAGGGAGGTTTAGGTTGGATACTAGGAAAAATTTCTTTGCTGAAAAGGGTGGTCAGGCACTGGCACAGCTGCCCAGGGCAGTGGTGGAGTCCCCCCATCCCTGGAGGGATTTAAAGCCATGTAGATGTGGCACTTGGGGATGTAGGTCAGTGGTGGCCTTGGCAGGGTTGGAACAGATGGACTCGATCGTAGAGGGCTTTTCCAACCTAAATCATTCCATGATTTTCCAAACAGGTTCCGCGTGCCCCCCGGCTGCTCCACGGAGCTCAACCACTTGGGATACCAGTTCCTGCAGAGGCTCTTTGAGAAGCATGACAAGGTGGGCAGCAGTGCAGGGGCTCCTGGGGAGGGGATGCTCTGCTGGGCCTGCACACCTGGGCACAGGTGCTCCCCAAAGCACCCCTCTGTGCCAGGGAGCCCTTCGGAGCAGCGGGGAAGGGCTTTCCTCTGCCACAGCATTCCCTCTGTGGAGGCTTTGGGAGCAGGAAGCGGCCACAGCAAGCTCTAGGTAGTCTGATGGCCTATCAGGGACATGGGGTTGTGGTCATTACTCTTGGCCAAAGGGCAGTTTGGACTTTGAGGGACTAGGTCTGAGCTGGTATCAAGCTGGCATGGCCCTTGCAGTGCCTGGCTGCAGCAGGCAGGGAGGCAGGGAATTGGGCAGGGAGGCAGGCAGGGAAGTGGGCACAGCTGCTGGCCAGCAGCCATGGACCAAACACCAGCATCTGCCAGCCTGGTGGAGGGCTGCCAGGCTGGAGAGAAAGCAACACATTTGTGCCAAACTCAGGCTCTTGGAGAGGGGGAGAAGGGGATGCATTGGATCTGCATGCACCTGCTCGGACTGGCTATTCAGATGTTGATATGCATCTGGGGTATGGCAGCTCTGTGACGGTAGGGAGTGGCTCAGGAATGGCAGCAGAGAGTGGGCACACATCCCTGTGTGTCCAGGTCAGCTCCATAGCCGTGGGGAATGGCAGAACTGAATGGATGCACATCCTTGTGTGGCCAGGTCAGCTCCATAGCCATGGGGAATGGCAGAACTGAATGGATGCACATCCCTGTGTGGCCAGGTCAGCTCCATAGCCATGGGGAATGGCAGAACTGAATGGATGCACATCCCTGGGTGCCCAGGTGCCAGCAGGTCCCCTTCAGCACAGCAGCCTGAGTGCTGAGTTGGCCTGTGGAAGGCCAGGCTGGACTGATGCAGGCTGCTGTGGGACAGCTGGCTCCAGGAATGCCAGGAGCAGCAGATCAGTGCTGTGGGGTGGGCGTGGACAAGTCCTGCCTGGTTGCAGCTGCAATCCCAAAGCGTGTTTGCTGTTGTGCAGTGCTGGCAGTCCCTGAGGCACAGGCTCTGTGAGCTCGCCCGGCTCCGGCCTCGCTGCGGCCGATCGATCCCTGCCATTGACAGGATCCCTGTGACGGTGCACAGCAGGGACGTGGCCGCTGTGGCAGGGCCCCCTCTGGGCACGGGCTGGGTCCTGCCTCTCGTGGTGACTCCCTGTGTTTTGGCAGGACCAGGACGGAGCCCTGTCGCACACAGAGCTGCAGAACTTCTTCAGCGTGTTCCCCTGCGTGCCCTGGGGCCCCGAGCTCTACAACACGGTATGCACCACTGATAAAGGCCTGCTTTCCCTGCATGGATTCCTCTGCCAGTGGACGTAAGCTCAGTCCCTCTCCCTGGCCCTTGGTCACATCACTCAGCCCTTGCTGACCCTCCTGGCGTGCTCTGTCTCTCCAGGCTCGTGGCTTACCTGGACGTACGGCACTGCCTGGAGTGCCTGGGCTACTTGGGCTACCCCATCCTCTCGGAGCAGGACTCCCAGACCCAAGCCCTCACAGGTACAGCCATGCCCTCCCCTTCTGTCACAACTCGGGTCCCTCCTGGCTCTCACCACCCTCTCCCCTGCCAGTGACCCGGGAGAAGAGGATTGACCTGGAGAAAGGGCAGACCCAGAGGAATGTCTTCCTGTGCAAGGTGCTGGGAGCGCGGGGCGCAGGCAAGTCCGCCTTCCTGCAGGCCTTCCTCGGCAGGAGCCTGGCGGTGAGTGGCTGCTCCCTGCCTGGCCACGCTCCCAGGACGGAGCAGGAGGCACAGCTGGGGGTCCTGGAGCGATCTGTCCCGTGGTGGCAGCTCCCTGCCCGTGGCCAGGTTCCCCTGTGTGGTGCCCTCCCTGCCCGTGCTTCACACCCCCTCTGTGCTGGTGGCTTTGGTGTCCTTATTCCTGGCTGGGGCAGTGGGTCTGCTGCCTCTGCTCGTCCCGAGGGGCTGTGCCTTTCCCCGCTCTGACCACAGCAGTGCTGACTTGCCCTGCCTGTGAGGAGCAGCCCCACAGGCCACGACAGGCCCTGGCTGCCCTTCAGGAGGCTGTCAGGCCAGGGGGCTGGGGCAGTGTGGAACACTATCCCTCACTCAGCACTGCTCATGTCTCCACTGCCTGAGACGGTGATTTCCTTGTGACAGGCCCAGAGGGAGAACCCCGGACAGCCATCCTTCTACGCCATCAACACAGTGCAGGTCAATGGCCAGGAGAAGTACCTCATAGTAAGTCTGGGAGAGCAGGGAATTGTCTCTGGCTCTTAGCAGGGCGGGGCTGTGTCCCCGTATCCTGGCACATGGGGCTGGGCTGTGGCTGTGGCTGTGCTGGCACG
Organism: Chloropsis cyanopogon; assembly: GCA_013400585.1. Classification (NCBI taxonomy): domain Eukaryota; kingdom Metazoa; phylum Chordata; class Aves; order Passeriformes; family Irenidae; genus Chloropsis; species Chloropsis cyanopogon. Next base: position 7,904 of record WEZZ01006978.1, on the reverse strand, counting down.
GTCCCTGTGCTGGTGTGAGGAGCAGCTGAGCCCTGGGACGCTGCTGTGCCACACCCCTGTCCCCTCTGCTCCAGCTGCACGAGGTCAGCGCTGACGCCGCGTTCTCGAAGCCGTCGGACGTGGCCTGCGACGTCGCCTGCTTCATCTACAGCCTGAGCGACCCCAAATCCTTCAGCTACTGTGCCAGCATCTACAAGGTAGCTGGCAGGGACCCTGGGGGACTTCACAGTGGTCCTGGGCGACCACAGGGGTCCTGTTTGACTTCACCAGGGGCGTGGGGGACACCAGCCTTTGTGGCAGCCCTGCCTCTGCCAGGGGTTGGTCCTTAACCCCTCGCTGGGGTTTCTCTGTCTCTGCAGCAGCACTACGTGGACAGCCAGATCCCCTGTGTCTTCGTGGCCTCCAAGACAGACCTGCCAGAAGCCAGCCAGCAGCCAGGGCTCTTCCCAGCTGAGTTCTGCTACAAGCACTGCCTCCCTCCACCCTTCCTCTTCTCCTGCCACAGCCAGGGACCACCCAGCACTGCTGTCTACACCAAACTGGCCACTGCTGCCACCTTCCCGTTAGTATCCTTCCCATGCAGGGGCTCTGCTGGGAGCACAGCCTGGGGAGGGGGCTGTATCCCAGCCCTGCCTCTGCCACATTGCTTTTGCTTTGGTTTCTCGGCAGCTTTTGGTGTCATCTAGGGCATGCAGTGACAGGACAAGGGAGGATGGCCTTAAGCTGAAGGACAGGATTAGATGGGATATTGGGAAGGAATTGTTCCCTGGGAGGGTGGAGAGGCCCTGGTACAGGGTGCCTGGAGAAGCTGTAGCAGCCGCTGGATCTCTGGAAGTGCCCAAGGCCAGGTTGGACAGGGCTTGGAGCATCCTGGGACAGTGGAAGGTGTCCCTGCCCATGGCAGGGAGTGGAGTGAGATGAGTTTTAAGGTTCCTTTCCAATCAAACCATTACAGGGTTCTGTGATCTGCTTATACAAATAATTGAAACAGAAAAGCCACTTCTTCCTCTAATTGCAGAGGGGGGAGGTTTTCTTCTGCCTGTGTGTATGTCTCTGGCAGATTGAGTAGATAGATCCTGCCACAGGAGTGTTTATTTTTGAAGCCTGAGATAAAAAACACTGAAGAGGAGTAGCCAGCTTAGTTTGCCAAGGCCCGCGGGGGGGGGTGGCAGCTATTTTCTCCTGATGAGATGGATCAGACTGAAAAAGAGGTCAGTGAAGCGAGACCTCTGTCACACAGCCTCTCTTTGGGAGGAGCTGTCCCAGAGGGGCTGGGAATGGGGTAGGACAGCAGCAGGCTGGTGGCGGGAGGTGAGGGGAGCTGTGGGAAGGGAGGAGGATCCCTGTGAGAGGAATCACTCTGCTGCAGGCTGGGAAGGGTGAGCACAGCTCCAGGGCAGAGCCCTGGCGGCGAGAACATGTGGGAGCGTTGGAAGGCAGGATGGGATTACTAGTGAGTAGTTTTCCCTCCAGCTTCTTTTCAATAAACAACTTTATTTTTAGAGCTGACGCTTTTTTTTTTCTCCCCTCTGCAGTATTAAAATTTAAATATTCTTAATATATCTTAGGGTATGTGGTATAAATAAATAACAGCGTAATGGAGGGCCGGGGATTGGCTGTGCTCCCCCGATGTAGTGGGGAATGAATTATGGATGGAGGGAGAGAGAGGAGAGGAGCACGTTAGTGCAGGACAGCACGTGCTTGGGAAGGCAATGTGTGCACTGGGGCAGCACCGGGCCCTGTCCCTCGCTGCCCTTTGGTCCCTGTCCCCCTGCTGCCATCCCAGCTCTCCATGCACAGGGAGTTGGAAAGGCAGCTTGACCTAGAAAGGCAGATACCTGTACAATTATTTAGGTGTTGGAGAGCTGTTTCCAGGGCAGGGGAGTGGACAGCCCTCCCTGGGCTTGATGGTGATGCCGGGTGACGCGTGCTCCGCTTGCAGGGGTGGGGAGTCTCTCACTGGGCTGTTCCTCAGTGCTGGGCTCTCCCCCTGGCACCCCCCAGCCTCGCTCTGTGGGGTAGGAGCACGGGACGGCCGCACCCACCAGCCTCCCCTGTGTTTGCTTGCAGGCACCTGAACGCCGTGGATCTGGGAGTCGCATCCTTCTGGCTGCGGGTGGCGCTGGGGGCGGCGGTGACGGCGCTGGTGGGCTTCACCCTCTACCGGCTGCTGGCCAAGAACAAATGAGAGCCACTCCCACTCCGTCCCTGTGACACCAGCTCCCCGTCCCCAGTGACTCCCAGTGAGGGGCCCCGCCTCAAGCTGGCCCCGGTAGGAAATTCTCCTTTGCCCCCAGCGTCGATTGCAGGACCAGTGAAGCCAGACCTCCCAGCACCAGCAGGATCCATCCCTGGCACCGGCCAGCCTCACCCTGTGGCCTCCTGGCCCCCGTGGCCACAGGGCAGGCAGCTCTGCCAGGAGAGCTCTGCCTCACCAGCAGCTGGAGGATCACCCTCATCTTTTATTCTGTTCAGTTTTTTTAACGCTTGTTTTTAAGCTCAAATATGAGTGTTTCAGTGTCTGTTGGACTGGGCACATCCCCTCCCCAGAGGGCTGTGCTGGTGCCCTCAATTCTGGAGGGCACAACGCTCCCGGAGCCCCTGGGAGCTCCAGCAGCAGCTGAGCTGTCAGATGAGCTCATGGCTGCAGCTCCCTGGGGCACAGCTCCATCTCCTGTCCCGGTTTCCCTCAGCCAGTGCTGGGAAAGGCAGCCGGGGAAGGAGCCCCAGTGTGTGGGGTCAGGCCTGGTCCCTCTTGCTGGGACACAGTGGCTGCTGTCCTGGGCAGAGGGGGGACAGTGGCAACCAGGGTTTGTCCTGAGCTCCTTTCTGTTGTTTCTACACAAAAATCTCGTGGGTCCTGCAGCGTGCCAGGCTCTGGGTCCATCCTCCCTCCTTTCCTGCTTCCTGCTTGGCCTGTCCTCTCCCCACCCCTGGCCACCAGTATTCATGGCCACCAGTGTTTGTAGGGCTCTGGGAGCCCTGGGAGGGCGTTGGGTGCCCACTGTGTGCCCAGTCTTTCCCTGGCAGTGCCATCACTGAGCTGGTGCCACGCTGTGCCCTAGGCCCTGTGTCCTGCTGTCCCCTCTGTGGGGCCCTGTCTGGAGCATGAGGCTCTGGGCGTTGCATCTCCTGGCACCACTGGAAGCTCCTTCCTGTCCTGTCCCCTGCCCACATCTGAGCTGGTTTCAGCTGCTGGGGCTGAGCTCAGCATCCGCTGGGGCCAAAGCCCTGCAGTGTCCCTGTCTGCAAGTCCCAAGGAGCCAGGCCAGCACCCACTCCTGCGTTCCCGTCCTCCTGGGGGGAGCCTGGACCAGCCCTGGCTGTGCCACCAGCCTGGCCGTCCCCAGCACACCCAGGGTCGGTCTCCAGGCAGCTCTGGGGGCAGAGCTAGGTAGCACCCAGAGCTGCTTTTTCTGTGTTTTGTCTATTTAAATGTTTTATCGTGGCCTGGAGCCAGCGAGGGGGTGGAGAAATCGCTGGGCAGCACCAGTGTCTCTCCCTCGGACAGCACCAGGGTGGTGTCCCCATCCTGCTGTCCCCAGCACTGGCCAGCCGGGTGTCTCTGCCTGTGCTGAAGCTGCTCTGCCCGTCGGGCACCCACTCACTGCTGGCCCCTGGCACTGCCAGGGCCACATCCCTCATCCTTCATGTCCTCTGTGCCCACCGTGCGTGGCTCTGCCAGCCAGGCCCGTGCCTGGTGTCTCCCTGCTCCACATCTGCTGGAGCTGTAATGTTTTAGGTTTGTTCTCTACAGCAAAATAAATTTTTACACACCTTGCGCTTGCACACCGTGTGCTCTGTTGCCTGGGGAGCCGGGCCTTCGTCCCTGCCCGTGCTGCACCGAGCCTGGGGCCTCAGGGCTGCAGTGGGAGCAGGGCCACCCCGGGAGCCTGGGTTAGGGGCCGGTGACAGGGACTTAGGGCCTCGGGGCTGGCCAGCGCTCCTTGGTGCTTGGGGATCCTTGTACGAGAGGTGCCAGCCAGGGTGGAGAGGCAGGGAAGGAGTGATGGGTCCCGTGGTTCTCTGCCCGGGATCCGTGGGCAGCAGGAGGGCCCTGGGAGCTGTGGATCTCTGCGCCCGTGTCTGCATGGGGTTTGGGGCTCCCCCCTTCCCTGCAGACACTTCCCCCTGCGCCCGCAGCTCCCCGGGGCTGTGCCACCTCCCCTCCCTGCTCCTGTTTTCCCATGGCAGCTTTCCCCTCAGCTATTTCTGTCTCTGCAGCCTCAGCCACGGGCGCTGGGCACAGGGGATGTGGGCGCAGCCGGAGGAAAGGATTTTCCAGAGCCTCTGTGGATGGGGTGGGACTGCTCCCGCATGAGAGGGGATCCCTCTGGGCAGTGGGCTGGGAGAGGAGACCCTTCCCACACGGCCAGCCAGGGGACAGGGATGGTGGGGGACACAGCTGGTGCTGCCATTCCGGGCAGAGGAGGCGATTCCAAGGCCGGGACACGCGGTGCTCCCTGGTGACTCCAAAGCAGGCTGGATCCCACGGGAGCTGTGGGCCCACGTGCCCCGGTGTGTATTAATAGCGCTGGTGTGCGGGGCCACGGGCGCTCTGCTGGGACAGACATGGCTGTGGGGCCGGGCACACGCGTGGCAGGGCCGGGGACCCCAGCCATGGCCACACACAGTCCCCAGGGAAGGAGCCTGGCAGGGCTGGGAAGCCCAGAGGTCCCTGGGCACCCAGAGTGGGGCGGAGCCGTGGCGCTGGGAAGTGAGGACGGTACCAGGGATGGGTCCTGGGGACACCCCTGCCCTGCCTGGGGATCCAGGGGAGCCTGGCCCGGGTGACACAGGGCACATCGCATAGAGGTGCCAGTTCCAGGGACCCAGTGCCAGGCTGTCCCATGGGCACTGTGCTGGGGCAGGGGACAGCAGTGGAGGCTCGGTGCCATGGGGGATGTACCCGGACTGTGCTGGCCTGAGGGTGCAGGGTCAGGATGGAGGGAACGTTTGCAGTCACCTGCACCAGATTCAGCAGCTACCTGGTGCTGGCATGCTGATGTCATTCTGGGATGCTGGTGTCCATTCTGGGGTGCTGGTGTCCATTCTGGGGTGCTGGTGTCATTCTGGGGTGCTGGTGTCCATTCTGGGGTGCTGGTGTCATTCTGGGATGCTGATGTCATTCCGGGATGCTGGTGTCCATTCTGGGATGCTGGTACTCTATCAGGATATGGATTCCTCCAGCAGGGTGCAGCTGCAAAACCATGTACCAGGATGTGGGTACTGGAATGCATGTACCTGTACTGGGATGCAGTACTGGAAATGGAATCCAAGTTCCCATTTCAAGATGCGGATCCTGTACTGGGACGCAGGGATCACGCCAGGATCCAGGTCCCATACCAGGATGTGAGGATCAGTGCTGGGACACTGGGAGCAGGATGCAGGTATCCACACCAGGATGCACAGAGCTCTTCTGGGATGCAGGTACTGGGCCAGGATGTGGGTACCAGTGCTGGGATGTGAGTGCCAATACTGGGGTGTAGATACCACACTGGGATGCAGGTATCGTGCCAGGATTTAGTTACCCTACTGGGATGTGGGTGCCAGTACCGGGATGCAGATCCTGTACCAGGATACAGGTACCTGTACCAAGATGCAGTTCCCATACCGGGATGCGGTTCCCATACCGGGATGCAGTTCCCATACCGGGATGCAGGTACCTGTACCGGGATGCGGTTCCCATACCGGGATGCAGTTCCCATACCGGGATGCAGTTCCCATATCGGGATGCAGGTACCTGTACCGGGATGCGGTTCCCATACCGGGATGCAGTTCCCATACCGGGATGCAGTTCCCATACCGGGATTGAGGTACCTGTACCGGGATGCGGTTCCCATACCGGGATGCAGTTCCC